>WSXT02189120.1:0-20068 GCA_011762715.2 Neuroterus valhalla
TATATATAAGAGCCTCACAAGTCAGTGTTTGTTAAAAAAATTGAAATTGAAAGAAAATGATAAGAATGAAATGAAAGTCACGTGAGAACTGATGGATGAGCCAGTAGTATGGAGTTATTCATAAAGAACAGAAACGTTGCGGAATTCCGAAGAATAGTTGAACGTTCATTTCAAAAATAAAACGGTCAGGAGTTCTGGAATATACTCAATCGAGTAAAGTTGATATATTCAGGTATAAATGTTAGAGTTTTAGTTTGGCTCTGGTGAAAATACTGCCAGACTAAATATTCAGAAACTCATGTTCCCAATATTGATATGTTTGAAGTGTTCCAGATCTTTCATATATGCTAAGTCATTTTCTAAACTTAGTAAAACGTGATTTTGGCAATTGCAATGTTGAATGTAAAATCCTTACTCTAATTATCCCTACCAGTATCAGATGGAACACTATTTGTCCAATCCGGCCATGCCTACTTTCTTCTTTCAGCATCAAG
Organism: Neuroterus valhalla; assembly: GCA_011762715.2. NCBI lineage: Eukaryota > Metazoa > Arthropoda > Insecta > Hymenoptera > Cynipidae > Neuroterus > Neuroterus valhalla. The sequence goes on from WSXT02189120.1 coordinate 495, forward strand.
TTCGCAGTTCCAGTATTCACCAAATGACGGTTCTTCGCTCAAGTTTGCTCACCCTGGTCGTTCCCGCCTTTCTCCTTCACTTGTGGAGGGGAACAGATCCCAGTCGCCTCTTGCAAGGCCTTCTTATCCTCCTGTAATACTTGGATTAAAACTTGATCAACTTGAAAATATCAGGATCCTTCCCTTGGCCAATATTCATCGAGTGTTCGAACTTCGAAAATACATTCTTCGAGACGATAGACCAATTCTGAAGAGAATAAAACCTGGTAAATTTGGGCCTTTTCCAACAAATGAATATATTGTATTATCAACATCCAGTGGTGAAGCTTTTGCTGCATTGGAGAACAATATTTTCTTCAATGGAATATATAATTACCGTCGGCTACGAGTAAAAATAAACATGCACAATGGAACCTTGGTCCCAATGACTACAAATGAAATATTTGATTGTCCAGTAGGCCCCCGTCGCCAAATTGCACTAAATTATAAAGTAGAATTCGTACACCGCAGGACCCTTAATCTCCTAATTTAGTAATTTTTTTATTTAAGGCTGCAATGTTCTATAATAATCCGGTTGACCTCCTTCCATAACAGATAACATGAAGATGTTTTGTATCCCAAATGGTCCTTCGGTAGTGATATTGTGCTTCTAATAAAAATCCATTGATTTAGGCAATACCATGCTCGCATCATCTTCTGTATGGGCATGATACTGCGCTGGCTTAACGACTAATTCATTATTTATAATAATTCCATAAAAATTCCTCCCTTCGACCATTTCCTAGTGAGGTAGCTTTGTTTTCCTAACAGCATCAAACGTAATTACCTTGTATCGTCGGTAAAGCTATGTATGACCCAATTGTATGCATACGGGCAGCCGCAGCATAACATCCTTTGAGCTGGACAAATCACAACCACCTGCTAAACACCCTCCTGATTTAATCGCTTCAATCAGTTCCCCTTATCTTTCTGACTTGAAAATTCCTGTAACATGCTTTCCCTTGCTCGCCACTCTCATAACTGAATAATGTATCTCAAGTTTGGGAAATGTCACTAAATGTACTAACACTTTTTGTCTTACCGTTACCTTATAACATTGAGTTTAATGTAATGTGCAGTCCACAATTCAACCGTTCTTTTGTTTTTGTACTTGGAAATATGGAATGAAGTTGAGATCATCTGTGTCGTACTTGTTTCTTAATTGTGGGATGGAGGTTCCTCACACAAAGCTTGAACTATTTCCACTGAAATAAGTTCGCTTGTCCATGTTTCCTGTAAATTCCCTTCTGGATATGGCTTCTGAATATTCTAAGTCTTCAGGTGGGAGAATCTCTAGGATCTTCTGGAAATAACTTATTCTTCGAAGTTTTATAGAAAATCGATCATGTTTATTCCTGTTTGTAAAGGAAATTTGAATAAATGAACCTGAAATTTCGAAGAAATGGCCTGAGAAAGTGATTTTTCCGTTTTTCGTAAATTGCAATCAAGCTATTTACCAAAGTAGAAAAAAATCCCATGGTAAATTATAAATATTGGAAAGATCTGCAGTTTGTTGGATCGAACGTGGGGATCAGTTCATCAATTTTAATACAAAGTGGTAAAAATACACCGTAATGGCCTTTTCTACAAAATATAATAATGCTTGCAAAGAGTAATTATATGTTCAAAAATCTTTTGAGATATGTCTTTTGGTGTGCAAAAATGATGTGTAAAATTTCAGCAGAAAACAATTAGACGTTTGCAAGGAAAGCTATTTATTGTTCAAGAATTGACGGTACTAGTAGATAAGATTTAGGTCGGAAGTAATTGCAAAACTCGGAAAATCTACAATTTTGAATAACAAGGAACTGTTCTGTCTCTAGGATTTAGGGGAATATTGATTTTTTCCTGTTTATGATTGCGATTAATTCCCTGACAAGGACTGACACACTGTATGACGTTGGAGTCAGAGGCTGCTTCTGTCTTGCTGGCGTTTGCGCAGAATCTGAACTCGTGCGTTTAAAAGGCAACAAAGAAAAAATCGCGTGAAAAAATTAACATGTCGAGACGTTTTGCCGTTTTTAATTTGGGCTAATTTTCCGCGCTGAACGTGAATTTCACATCAGAAGCTCGAGATAAATTACCCTAGTGTTTATGTAGGTTTTATGTAGGTTTTGTAGGTTCATTTAAATCATTCCTATTCATCTGACTTCCGTAATAGTATCAATGGTATATAAACTCTATAAACTCTAAATTACGGTCGAATCACTATCCGATGCCCGGTAGAGTCGAAAGTTACCCAACTAATTCGTGAGACCTCAGTCCTAACACTGGAATACCACTGCCAAGCAGTCACTGACAACGAAGCATTCATAGCGGCCACTTATTACTCTAGGGGACCACCCATCATACAACACGAAATCAAATTCAATTTCTCCAAAATAGAAAATGATTAATTGCAAACTAATGAATTGCCACTTCCAACCTTTTCTAGCAACCACATCAACACCCACCAGTTCAAAGCTTCTGCCTATGATCTCTGGATGGCACAAAATGAATTTTACTCCTTTTTGACGTCTAGGAAGAATCATTCCTAGTGGAACTTTGGCCGAGGGTTTCTGCTGAGTACGGGTACAAGAGCTAATATAAGCAGTCGCGGACAATTGTCTAGGGATGGTCCCGAAGGGAAAAACCCACAAGCCAAGGCGTAAACAACCGCCCTGAAGGCTGCGTGGCACCAGGGAATGGTTTCTTTAACGGTGTCTATAAGCTACTAAGTCACCTCCTAGAGTATACGCTCCTAGAGCGGACTTTGCCTTCACATGCGGGGCACTGCAGGGGTGGAAAATCTCTTCCCTAGCTTCCCGTGGAAATAACTATGGAAACACGAGTGATCAGTTGATCTTGGGTGCTAAGCCATGAGCTTTGAACCCACGCTGTCTAGTTGTGGGTTCGATTCCCGCCTTGCACTCTGGAAGAGCTTCAGCAGGCCACGGAGAGTCGTGAGCCCGATACCTCCAGAGTTCTTCAAGTTCTCCATGTATTAAGTAGCTGTTGTTCTGGGTGTTTGAAACCCACCGTAAACTGTAGGTCACCCTCACCCCTGAGTTAGTGGTAAGGTGTGCAGTGGAATAGAGAGAAGGTTATACCGAGACTCTCAAACCCGTAACAGGGAAAGAGTATAAATAAATATACCACAAGAACGACTGGGCTACACCACTTTGGCAATTCTGCTGTGTGCATTCCTATGGAAATAAGGACTAAGTCGACTATCAAAAAGGACCCTGCTTATTACATCTTACAGGAAAGTGATCTACAAGTTAAAGGGCCCAGCTCATATTATCCACGCATCCAATGGACCCACGGCCACTATAGTGGTTCAGTACCACACAGCTTCTGTTCCTTCACTCAGAAAGGACATCGAGGACGATATCTAAAAACTGAAGGAAGGAACTGTGAAGGGATCCAAGGACGACTTCTCACGCTGACCCAGCATGAGATATCCAAACTGTCCTCTTGGTTCAGGAGCGCTTCCCATGCTGACCCAGCAATGTGCCCTCACGCTGACTCAGCAATGACATCTAGCCTAATTACTGAAAAAAAAGTTTTTTTCGAACAACGGTGGCGCCACGAATTGTCTGAAAAATCCTATATCATATTATCTGATTGTTTTTATTAAATGTTGCTTTTCATAGGAAAATCAGAAGATAAACATTCAAAGAATCTTAGGGAGCTCTTCGAACGGTTAAGAGAAACAAAACTCATCCAACAATCAGACATGTGTAAGTACCTTGAGCAAGAATGATAAAATCTAGGACATTTTGTCTGGCTTCCTACTACCGTAAATTCATAACTTCCTGAAAATAGCCCATACTCTAAATCATTTGGAAAGCGAAAATGTAGATTGCATTTTGATAGATAAATTCGAAGAATCGTTCAAAGAACTACAAGAGCTTTTAAACTCTTATCCATCATTGAAACATCCGGACTTAACAAAACCATTCATTTTATGCACGGATGCTTCCAACGGAGGACTAGGAGTGGCGCTGAGCCAACTCGATGAGTACGGGAAAGAACACCCCGCTAGCTTTGCAAGTTGTAGTTTAAATCCTGCTGAGAAAAATTACTCAACAACGGTAAAGGATTTTTAAGCCATCGCAGGGGGAATCAAAAAAAATCGTCACCTCTTATATGGTCAAAAATTTAAAGTCTATACAAATCAGCAACCGATAAAAGAATTACTGGCTGCCAGACATAACAATATGTCACCCCGGCTGGGCTAGGGCGGAAAACCAACATTGTGCGTGAAGGAAACGCCTGAGTGCGGGGGACTGTCTCAGTCCAATCCAAAACTCAGCGCACTCTAAAATTTTGAAATCGGATTATATCTTCAGTCTGTCCTTTGAGGGTGAAATCTCGAAATTTTACTGAAAAGCACTAAAATTAAAGGTTCTGCAAAAGTGGGCTTAAAATCGATACCGAATCGCCAATGTCACCCCATGAGAATAATCATGGTGGGGGAAATGGCTCAAAATTGCGTATTTTCGAGTAAAATGCTCAAATAATTGTACAGCTACAGGCTCACTGCGTTCTACTACTTCGAGTGACCCAGAGCCCACCAGGTGGAGGTGGCTGCACATCGGACTCCACCCATGCCCTACCCAACCAACCAACCATATGTATTACGTGCTTATTTAAGTCTCAGAGATATTAATTACACCCACAAAGTCTTTCTTAGTGTCAAATAAGTTGACAGTCTTCCGAGAAAGAAGCGTGGCGCGCATCTGTCGGTTCCGAGCCTCGGAACCGATACCTTGTCTGGACATCTCTGTTACCAGTCTAACAGTTCTTTCCACCGCTACTGTATGACAAGGGAAAGATGAAATCCCCAGTCTGGTACCGAGCCATCGGCCATAGATAGCTTGGCGAAAAGTTCATCCTCTGTTATAGGAATTGAAACCAGAAGTACGGTAAGTGAAGCATCTGTCTGTTCCCAATCAATCATTTCTGTGTAATCATTAGCTCCAAAATTAATTTTTGGAACAATATTGTATCTAACAGTTGTCTGTTGCTTATGTTTTGCTTCCAGGATATTGATGAGTGCGTCTTGGCGAACGGTGAGCCTAGGGTCGGTTACTCACATCAGCGATGGACTTATCCTGTCTGATGTGGAACCACTGAGATACGTATACTGTGAGTAAGTATTCAAGTAATACTTGCAGTTTGTCTGTGGGTCTTTATGTTGATATGCATAATCTCAGAATTCCATTTGCAGTTGTTAGCCAGCGAGCCATGTTGATGAGGCCTATCTTCCGGGAGGCCAGCTTAGGAGAGCAGGCTCCGAACCGTATGGCATCTGATATCTCATAAAGATACCTTTGATCTGAGCTGAGATCAGTGGGCTCAATCTCAGGTAAGTCACACTCAACTTGTTCAAACTTAACAACATCGAGGGTCTAACAAGTTGGAAGCTGTCCCCCTATTGGCTATTGTTCGTATCCGTATATATACCGTCAAAGTTCACGACTACCACTGCATCGAAGCCTCCATTCAGTTCTGTTGTTACGTGATTATGAATAGAATACATTTATAATGGGCATGGCCCGATGGTGTGACATGGCCTACGTATTGAGAACCTGGTTCGGCCACCAAAGATATGTGTTCCTCGTTAATAAAACCAGAGGCTGTCAATGTTTGGTCTTTCCGACAATCAAAGTATAAGCCACGAATAGAATCCTCATGACGTGATTCCTCCTTCAATTTGGAGCCTGTTTTAATTTTCTCGTGCCTTACCTTACTTTTACCTATGACTTGACACTCTGGTACTTTTTGAGAATTATCCGAGGAGATCATACGTGTTCGATTGGCAGCGAGTACAGACGAGCTCAAATTTGCCGCAGCCTGTTGACTTATACCATATTTTTGAGCAACTACTGCTGCTTTAGATAAGTCGAGTTTGGCCTACGATGATTTTCTCTGCACAAGTATGCGTGGTATGTCGTGAAAATAGTCATCATCGGTAGAAGCATCAAACTTTACCTTAATTTCAGGAGGAGGATTATCACCTTCACCTTCCTCAAAGAATCAATCTTAATCTATATCCATATTAATCGAAGAGGAAGATGTGGAGGCCGATGAAGTAGGAACGCTTTCTTCACCCTCTCCACGTTCATGTCTGCCTCTTTTTGCATAACGTTCTGCTCTCTTATGTTACTTTTAGTTTCAGAGACATCTACGTTGATGATTCCCATGAGTCTTCTACCTCTTTGGTCAAGATAGAAGGCATGCTCTACGGCTGAAACCTTCTTTTCCTTGAGACAGGAGCACCTTGACAAGTCAACGCACTTACAAGCGGCTATGTTAAATAATTCAGAGCAGTACTCTTTGTAGGCAGCGATTTTCTCATCATTATTACTTTGAAAAATTGTTTTACTCTTCAATACATTTTTCAACATAGTGTATTTTTTATGAAGATTTATGAGACATTCCTTAATGCGCTACTCTGAGACCGTTGGGATAGAAGCAGATTCCCAAATAACTATTAGTTTGGAACGGACTTCGTCGGCAATGTCTCCAAACGAAGCTCCTTGTCTTTTTCTGAAAGACAGACCTTTTGCCTCCGAACCTCCTTACAACATCGCAGAACGTCAGCCCATTTTTGCCAAACCCTAAATTTTATTGTTTTTCAGTAAAATTTCGAGATTTCACTCTCAAAGAACAGAATGAAGATATTATCCGATTTCAGAATTTCAAAGTGCGCTGAGTTTCCGATTGGACTGGGACACTTTTCCGCAACCAGGCGTTTCCTGGACGCACAATAATGGGTTTTTCCCCAGCCTTACCCCGCTCTTCAAGCTTACACAAAAACTGACTACCACCCTAAAGTCATTTATAAACCTGGAAAGAATCATTCAAATATCGATGCAAAAGATCCTCCAAGATCTAGAGTTAGTAGACACGACAGGAAAAGACCCTTCTTCCTCACAAGAAGAGGAAAATTATTCTCTATACGACAACACAGTCTTTATCCGGCATCTCAGAAATGCCGGATGCAGAAGTAAAAAAGAGGGTAAAAAAATCTCACAATTATATCACCAATAATCTATAAAGATTAAAATAAGTGAGAAGCTCAACAACCTCACTCTACTAGTAAATGATGAAACATTCCGAAACCGTCTCTACAACTGTAAAGTCCCCCTAGCTATTTTGCAAGGACAACAAAGCCCGACTTTCAGATCAATGAAGCAACCTGCAGGGATTTTATAGAGCTACTAAAATTAGCTACGCTTATATAGGAAGATAATAGAACCGAGGAACCTCGAAAAAATGAAATCACACACTGGATGACGGATGAAGATTACAATTTAAGGGCCAATTTATCTGCAGGACACTCAGATTCCTAGAACTCGATAAACACTATAAGATAGAAGAAATGTACCCAAAAATTGTAAGGGAAATTCAAATTCAACAGAAGATTATCGCTAGGACACACAGAAACGAAAACTGGGCTTTCTATAAAACGTTACCACACATCTAACAATATCATTACTGGCCAGAGATGCAAAAGCAAATTACATTTTATGCAGACAACTGTCACGTTTGCGCCAACAAACACAATGAAAGATACGTGCGAACAGATGCGGTTATAATTGAGACAGCCAAATTTTTATTTGAAATTTTGAACACGGACAAACTGACACACGAGGGAAGAAACTATCTAATAATAGATAGTTGAATCCGATACATATGGATTATTCCCTCGAAATTAGACGATGTATACAGCGCATTGTACCCATTCGTCCATTTGCACCCAACTCCTCAGTAAATCATCGCAGACAATAATCAGTATTTAAGAATGAAAAATAACCGAACTCTTTGACAAATTAGGAATACAACAAATCAAGATTCCAGCATATCATCCTGAAAGCAACTGGATTGCTGAAAGAGTTATTCGAATCATAAAAGAATTGGCAAAACAATAGACAATCAAGATTCATTGGCAAGCAAGACTGCTTACAGGAGTAAAATTGTACAACGCGAGCCCTCACACAACAACCACATACACACCGGAGGAATTGCTGTACGTCACAGCAAAACGCGGAAAGAGAAGTCAAGAGGAAATCCATTGTCAACGCAGCCTAACTACAAGGCGCACGAGAAAGAGTAACGGCAACTCAAAAACTATTACTGTAATCAGAAGAGGTCGAGAACATTTGACGTTTTACAATCAGCTCAAGAGATACAAGGTCTCTGAATAGAATTCGTTTATTGCAGGTTTTGATGACCGAAGGAGCATACGATCACTGATCGTCAAACAAGAACTGTTTACAGCACAACTATAAACCTGGGACACCTTATACTTCATAAACCTGACCGAAGTCAAACAAGATGTTTTTCAACTAATTAACTACAAAAAAAAATAAAGAGGCCATGTAAAACATACCTAGGATGCAACATTCACGAATGTATCGAAGCCATGAAAACGATGGCTATCAACTTGACCAGCCGATACCACGATACTGCACACATCTTCAGGGATCGCTCTAAGTGCAACCTGTCAATTTTCCTAGGCAGTGTTACCAAATTTCTTTTTGGGACTTTGTGTTTTAATGACGCAAAGAACATCAACCAAGACATAGACGAGGTTTATAATAAATTCCAAGGAATCGTTATTTTGATAAAAAACCAAACAAGCCTTCTCCAAACCACAATTTCAAGATTGGACGAAATAAAACATCAAAAACAAACCGATCTATCGCAACCAGAGAATTCAGCAGTCAAACTCACCAAAGCCATGAACGCATTGATATTCAATGCCAAAATTTTGAATTCTTTATTCACAATGGAAATTCATTTAGAAGAAACATAAAAAACAATAGGAAACATTGGAATAGCATTAGCAGAAGCAAAACATGGAATCCTTTCACCAGACCTAGTCTCTTCCGAGGATTTCATAAGATCCCTCGCTAAGACAAAAGGAAATATACCAAAAGCAATCCCTTACCCATTGATTGAGAGCAATTACTTTTTGTACATGCAAAGAAGTGATATTGATACTACATCAATAAATAATAGATTAATATACCGGGTAAAGTGATGCACTGTCCTTACTTCTGACACATATCCAGGCGCTCTGTGAAACTTTATTCTTCCCTTCAACCGCCCTATGTAGAAATGAACAAGCGTACGACAAAAAGACATGAGTAAATCTTCGGAGAGGGGGGATGGAAGTAAAACAGGAAACTCTCCGTGCAAAATTACCTGTCTGAAATATTTTTAATTAGAAAGATTGATTCAAGTGATTCCTTTTCAAATTCTAAATTATGAAAATAAATTAGATTAGATTTATCGCTCCATGTATACTCTTTTCAAGTTTTTACATATCTATATTCCCCCCTCCCACAGGAGATCGTCAGACATTGAACCCTCCGACTCAAATCCTTTCCCGAAATCCTCAATAACCCCAACTCTCATAATAAGCCTCCAAGCAATGCCTGACGTACTCAATCCTGTAGGATTTTCAATCTTTGGAACCCCTACCGTCTGCAACCGGATTTTTGATGTAAAACGCTCGCATTCGCCTGAACGTTTGGTCAGAGGAGAAGAAAACTGCAGAAAACCAAAACTCCTGAGCGCAGTCGATTATCGACAGACGAGTTTAGATGTAGGCATTCGGTAGCATCGAATGCCTACACCGATCCTCGGCGTCAAATCTCCCGCTCGACAGTAGTTGAACATGGTGAAAACACGACTAAGCGAGAATCCCGAACAGTCACTTTTTAAATTCTAAATTATGAAAATAGTTAAAGCCTGAAAGATTTGCGCCTATTTGAACCTCTCTGCTGACAGCTTTTTGTTAAGTTTGATTATCTCCAAAAATAGATCGAATCCAAACTCTTAGCATGAAGATTGAGATGGAGATCGCTTTTACTTTTTTGTGTTCGATTATTCGTCTGGAAGAAACGTAAATAATTTGGAGAAGCGTAAGGGTTTTCAGGCATTTTTTACTACAGATATAAATCATTTGAGTTTCTCAAGGTTGAATGATAATGTACATACAAGAGTTCAATCTTTGCTATAAATTGTGTAATGAAGATAAGGATAATATATCTTGCTAGGCCTCAGCCTGATTTATGCACGCACTTCTCAAAGCATTTTACCATAAATTCACAAAATATCAGAACATCAATTAGTGGTAATATTCTCAAACTTAGAAGTTTTTCTTACATCTGGAAATAATGAGTGTCCTGTACACTCCAGCCTTGACCTCAGTTGTTATCCTAAATTTTGTTAGTAAGTAAAGAATATATCAAAATCATTTTAATGCTATTTAACAGATTTCATGACCTTCTATTCACAATGGTGATTGCATCACCATTTTCTATCGAAATTTTATTTTAAAAGTAGACAAGTATGTGATAATGTAGAGAATTTAGAGGAAATGCAATGAAATTAGTCCAGTCAACTTGCCGGAAATTCTCTTTTCAGAGAGATATTCAGATTTGTTTCAATTCCAGAAGAAAATCGTTAATTCATTAAAATATTATCATACGATTCTCAATAAAATTTAATTGATTGCAAAAATCAAAATTTCCAATCTCTCAAAAGGATTTTTGATGTTCAATGAAAACGATCAGTCACATAAAAGGATAGTTTGAACAGATTCCAGAGGCCTTCATAGAAAAAACAAATTTCTGATCCTTCATACTTCAAACGATTTGGAAACGATTTCGTATCATCTTTTATGACTGAGAAATATATTATCTGTCTATATATAGTCTGTAAGCTGTGTACTAGATAACTTTCGGAAGAATGATCATATTCGATTGTGCCTTAGCAAAATTTTTCAAGGCCAGAAAAGAAAGGACGAGTTCGTTGACCAGAAATTTTTGACAAATGGTACTGGTTTTTTCATCGGAATAACTTTTTGGAAAACCAGAAATGCACATTCCTGCTCAAACTATGCGGGGTACAAGAAAATGTTAAGAACCAAAATTATTCAGTATAAAAGATTTCACTGTTGAATTTTTTTCAATAAGACGGATAGTTTTCCTCTTAATTCCGATAACATGCTTACAAAAATATAAAATTCAATTTTCTAGACAAATAATAAGAGATATGAAAAATATTGTATAGAAAAATTGTTGACCTTGGAAAGGCCTCAAAGTTTTATCTGAATTATTTTCCATTAAAATATATATTCTCTGTTTAAATCGTGACAACGCTTTTTAAACAATGGAAAATTCAACTTGCTAGCTGAACTATGCGAGATTTAAATATCGGTGGCAAGTATTGTAATAAGGATGTGCTCCTTAAGGTCAGTAGAGCCTTAAGTAAACTTAATTTCTAAAAGGAAAATTTCATCAAAAATGAAAAAAAAATTCAATTATCTTCATAAAAGTAGAGGTTTCCAGCAGTTTTGCAATATTTAAAACTCTGTCTATGCATTCCAAAAAGAATATGTTCAGCGTGTAGAGAGTTCTATTCATTTCGAAGTATTGTATCTACATGTATACTGAAAAAAATAATTCTCTTATTATGAAATTTCGGTACACAAGGCCATGACCTTTTTTTTGAAGGATATATTAAGTATTTAAAAATTTAAGAATCAGGTGTAGATGGTTATTTTGTTAGTAGGGCTGACTTATTCTATCCACAAGTTTGTCAATACTTCATTTCATCATTATTCGAATAAAATTGGAAAAGTTAGACGATAGCGTTTTCTAATTATAATTTTATGAGTCACATTTTACTTGTTCACATAATCAAGTTCTGAATAAGTGATGTATTTATATACTTTTAAAAAGATCCATAACAATTGAAAACTCTTGGTGGGTTCTTCGATTGAATTATTCTCTGGAATTTTGTTTGTAATTGTTTCTTTTATATGGATTTTTGTAGAAGTAGTCGCTCTCTTAAGTGTTCATACCATAATTAATCAGACTAGAATAGTACCCAGAGATAATCAAAACAGTACCTGACTTTGAATTACTTCGAAACACTGTCCGTTTTATAACGATGTTTCAAAAATAATTGCTTTTTGAGAGTAATCATTCTGTGGATCCATTGAACGAAATAGCATCTGAAGCATATATTTAAAACTTGCGTTCAATATGGAAAATTGGATAATTATGCTGCTTAATGGAACTTAGGTCTGAAATTTTCCGGGACACAATGTTCCGATGAGGACATTCTTCTACAAATCGTACGGATTTGATGAAGAAAAAAGACAAGGGTATTTTAAATCTCTTGAAACTTTTTTTATGTTTTTCATATGTAATATAAGTGGACACGCATGTCAGAATTTTTATTTTTTACTATATTTTCAGAAATATTGTTGAATAAATAATGACACACTCAGCGGATTTTTTTGGCTTTGGATGCTGATATCTCCGCTTTAATTTGTCATAAGAATAAAGATGTTTTTTTAATCTGCGAAAAATTGAGTCAGCTTTTCAGAAAAATTATGTGTACAATTTTATATTGTTGGATAACGATGAACCTAAACAATTTAATGTTTAAAGTAAATTTTTATACACGTCACCAGTCGATAGAAAATTGGAACATACGTCATAAATTACTTTACTGCGCAGTGCACTGCGTGCCGTGCGAAGCGATCGTTGTGCGAGGCGCGCTGAAACGTTTACTTCGTTGTTTATTCATACTATTCGTTCGTCAACCACACGGAGAAACCTAAACACCAATGAATGATGTTTGCTGGAAAAAAAATCGCGAAACACCACTGAACGCTGCGTAAGCACGGTTCATTAATGTTTACGCAGTGGCCAGTGATGACTTACGCAGCAATGATAAAAACATGACTGAGTCGTTCGTACGCGTCATTGGCCATAATCTACGCATCAAAGTTAGTGCGTGCGCGGCACTCAGCGATGTGCGAAACAATAAATGCGGGTCGCAACAACTTCATGCAGGTCACGCCGACCCGCATGAAGTTTTTCGCAGTTTTCCGCTCTGTGAGATTGGAGTGTGCCGCGAACGCACGGACTATTGATGCGTAAAACTATGGCCAGTGACGCGCAAGAACGACTCAGTCGTTTTTTCATCTTTATCGCGTGAGACATCACTGGCTACTGCGTGAACACTAATGAATCGTGCCTGGACACTTATGAATGGTGCGCACGCAGCGTGCAGAGGTGTCTGGACGCTTTTTCCACATCCCAAACACGACTGAGTCGTGTCAAACGCAAGAATTATTGGTGCTTGGGTTTCCCCGTGCATTATAGATGATTTTTTTTATTCAGTAACATGAAAGTATCTTATTTTGGGGGGATTTACGGGGAAAAGTTCAAATCATAGTTTCACACAATCAAAAGATAATCCATCAAACATGTTTATATTTTTACAATGTTTTTTTTTTTTGCAAATGAAGATTTTATACATCGGTTGTTATTCGCTTTCACTTCATAATTTTTACTATTGTTGGAAGTTCACCTAAAGAAATTGGGAGTGCTTGTAGTTTGCTAATAGTTTCTGGAGTTTTATTGTGATACTTCCAAGTTCCTTTGATTGTTATTGCTTTTTAAAAACGAGTAAATAATCTTTTACTTCCCTTGGCATACTCTCCGTTCCGCACAGAATGACAATTCATATTAGGTAGCGTGGAATTTGCCAATCCTTACAATTCTTTTTGTGTCCGAATTGTATTATCCATTTAGTGAAGGCTTGCTCTAGCCGCTTATCTTTTCAATTCTCCACCCACACCGTCACACGCACCTTTGTCATGTGAAAACTCTGCATTTATACTCAAATCTTTCTTATGGTAGGTCCAATTCATAAAACTTTTCTTATTTTTATATTGCGCACTTGTCCCGTCAGAAAAATATATCATTTGATTGATAAAAGGAAAATGTTTTTTGATGAAATTCGATAAACATTCGGAAATCATGACGAAGCTGCAGTACATCGTTTTCGTCTTTGTAATACATCGCAAACGGATATACTGTTGCTTGATGATTGCTCCCATGCACTCCTTAAACAGCATTTGGAATAACGAATGCATGGTTTTCTGAGGAATCACAAATTTGTGCATTCGTTTCGTTCCGACCTTTGTCTTTTGTCATGTAAAAATTCGGTTTGTTTTTTCACAAGGTATGCATTTATCAGTGATTTTTCCAATCCTACTGTCAGTTTTTGCATGTATTCGTCAATCGGAGACACAATAGTTTCGAAACTAGTTATATCGACGTTTGTCTATTGCCTGTACGTAATGTTGCCCCTATAATTGTCATCAAATATTTTTTTTAACTGCTCCATTAGTTCTGTCACACCCGGGCGTTTTTTGCATTCTGCAAAGTGAGAAGGGGCAAGTGCGTGATATAGAAATAATAAAAATCCTAATAATTTGAGTTTAATCATTTGAATAGTGTTTGGGTTTGGGTGGAAAATTGAAAAGATAAGCGGCTAGAGCAAGCCTTCACTAAATGGATAATACAATTCGGACACAAAAAGAATTGTATGAATTGGCAAATTCCACGCTACCTAATATAAATTGTCATTTCGTGCGAAACGAAGCGTATGCCAAGGAAAGTAAAAGATTATTAACTCGTTTTAAAAAAGCAATAACAATCAAAGGAACTTCGAAGTACCACAGTATGATTCCAGAGACTATTAGCAAACTACAAGCACCCCCGTTTTCTTTATATGAACTTGCCACAAAAGTTAAATTTATGAAGTGAAAGCAAATAACAACCGATGTATCAAATCTTCGATTGCAAAAAAAAACCATTGTGAAAATATAAACATATCTAATAAAATATCTTGTGATTATGTGAAACTATGATTTAGACTTTTCCCCGTCAATCCCCCCAAAAATTACATACTTTCATGTTACTAATTAAAATAAATCATCTTTAATGGTTGGCGAATGAATAGTATGAATAAAAAACGAATTTAACGTTTCAGTGCGCCTCGCACAACGACCGCTTCGCAGGGCACGCAGTGCGCTGCGCAGTAAATTATTTTTTTGTAACTGCACGAATGACGACACCACTATTTTTAACATGATTTCTTTATAGAATTCAATAAGGAATCCGATGACGTATGTTTCAATTTTCTATCGACTGGGGACGTGTATAAAAATTGACTTTAAACATTAAAATTGTTTGAATTCATTGTTATTTAACAATATAAAATTGTACAAATAACTTTTCTGAACAGCTGACTCAATTTTGCGCAGAATGAAAGAAAAATCTTCATCCTTATGACAAATGGAGGCGCAGATGTCAGCATCGAAAGACAAGAAAATCTGCTGACTGTGTTATTATTTATTCAACAATATTCTTTAAAATATAGGAAAAAATAAAAAATGCTGATATACGTGTCGACTTATATTATATATGAAACACTATTCAACTTATTCAACTCTTCCGGATCAGGCCTGGATCAGTTCCTCTTATAGGGATTTCTCTAAAAGTAGTTGCTTCTTTGCAAGTGGTCATTTCAGGAATAAAAAGTGCAAAGTGATACAGTGAACTTCCACTTAAGTTCACCGCGCGAAAACGTAAACATTCAGTTAGGTTGACTCAAGGTAGGGAGTCACGAGTCCCCACCATCAAGGCAAATATCCTCCTCTCTGCAGCTTTCTCTCTCTCTATCTGTGGTTTCTCTTTCTCACAGTGTTTGTGGTGGGGGAATGTTTACTCAACTTATGTGAACGTTCCCAGTCAACTTATCCGGAAGTCAACTTAAGTGAAGGTCAACTTAAGTGAAAGTCCACTGTACCTTGACACGATTCCTTAATTTTCTGTTTAAATTGAAAAACTTAAACCTCATGCAGCTTCTTCTGGTTCACGCATTTTTCTTTTGATATGTATCGTTCGAAAGAAGTTGCTTCTTCGCAACGGTCATTTCTTAATTCGATAAAGCAAAATGGTACCCAGAGACTAAATCCAAATTTCTTATTCAAATTGAAAGAGACGAATTTCATGTTTTCTTTTGTATGCAATTTTTTTATACATAGTGTTCTTTGATAAAGATTTTCTGAAAATGATCGCTCCTTCGCAAGTGATCAATCCATCTTTTCAAATACTGTTCTCATAACGTTTTCATATTAGACCTAAAAAATTCCTGAGTAGGGCAGAAACTGGCAGAATCCCAATAATTCTCAGTATATCTCTCTTTCGTTTGATATTTGATGAATATATGTATAAATCCGTACACTCAATCAAGAAACTTATTGAAACTAACTAGTGTACGCAATTATTCAAAAATTGACATTCCGTGTTTGTGGAATACCCTTTGCGAGTCAGCCGAAGAAAAATTCTGCTCCTTCTGTTGTTGAAAACGTTTTCTGCGTGCACCTGATCAGTACACCACAATACGCATTATTTCTGTATTGATTTCTGAACACTAATCCGTTCGTTTAAAATAGGTAGAGTTTTCATTGTTTGGAATTTGCCCCATCAAAAAAAAATCAAGTGAATCTGAGTGACCTGAGGAGTTCCCAGATGAACATAGATGAACATCGAATTTGTCTCTACAATGTGTATACAGTGGAGTCGCGGTACGCCTTATTTTTCCCTTAATGCAAAACTTCTTTGCCTGCGGAGCACAGCAACAACACGATATATTAAGGATACTTTTTACACGTTGCACACGACACTCAGCGCAGTTGCCGAAGAAGAAAATGTGGCGTCGGAGCGAGTTGAGATACAAAAAATTATAGATTAGTGATTTTATCATTGGATTAGCAACTTTGACTCTGAAGGTATATTTTACTTTGACAACGCGATACTGGTAGCTAACGTCAAATGGCTTTACTAGCGATTTGATCTTTCTTACACTCAATTGACCTCTATCACTCAATTCCGTCACTGCTAGAAAAAATTAACTTTAAACCACGGAATCGTCATTGATCGAGGAATCAATAACTTTGACTTTGATTTCGGTCGCGGGTATCGGACAAAACTAATTTTGTTCTGCATTTCAAGAAGGATTGCCCTTGATTTTCAACATGTTCAACAAACATTTTAGGGACTGATAACAAAAACTTCAGCCTCTTTTGAAGACGTTGCGTTGAGATATATTCAAGCTTAGTCTCCATACGTTTCTAATACTTCTCAACATGACGAATACATGAACTGTTATAATTTATACAGGAATATCATCAGGTATGCCGTCAACAACAAGGGACTTCCTATCAAGTTTTGGAACTACTGACGAACATGCAAATCATCGGGGCAGCACTAGTCCTAAACCGGATTTATATCGAGGTCATAGTTTATATCCTTAAAGACTACAAACCCCTTTTTTGTATATCTTTTGTAAAGTTCCATATGTGCATACGTAATGTCAGGCAAAACTAATCACTGCGATATAGTTTATCCGAACACCTTTCCTTTTTCCTTCCTCCCTTGGTTTCTATGAATTTCCTTGGATTGATTGATACTGAATGACTGTTCTAATATTGTGCACAAGATTAAATTTTGAAAGAAAATTAAACTGACTATCTCCCAAGATTCACTCCTTGAAAGTTACTAACTTCCATCTTAGTCTGTAATCAAAATATTTGATTTGCTCATTCCAAGAAATCTGGACCGAAAGTTCATTATCATTAGCAACTAAATTTTTTATATGAAATCCTTTAAAAATGAAGAGGTACAGACCCGCGGCGTTCTTGGGGAACGGAAATGTTTTACGATTCGTACAATCAATGTTCCCTCTATTCTTTCTTACAGAATCAAATCCACTGCTAGACTGTTTACCAAACCGTAATTATCGGCCTGAGTCTCCTGTGTCGAGTGGTTGTCAACCTTCTTTACATTTTCATGAGGAGAGGGAAAGATACAAGTCTCCTACTGCCACGCCTTTTTTTCTCTCTCCGGAAATATTTGAATTTGGACCTGAACAACTTAGACATTTACGGATAATTCCTTTGTGTAATCCGTTCCGTATATTTGAATTTCGAAGATACGTCCTTCCCGGCAATAAAGCGATTGAGAGGAGAGTAGATGGTCGTCAATATGAGCCTTTCCCAACAAAAGAATATATTTTATTGACAACACGCAATGGTGAAGCTTTTGCAGTTCTGGAGAACCATAAATATTTCAGTGCAATATATAATTTGAGCCATGTTCGTATGAAAATAAACACTAACAACGGAACGTTATTTCGAATGCAACCAGGCGAAATGCGCGACAGTGTAGTAGGCCGCCGCCGGTTATTCCAGTACAATTTTAGAGCGGAATATTTGAATTATGAAAACCGAAATCTTTCATAATACGAATTCAATTTCTTGAGGCATAAATTTCTCTTCATTTTCCACATTTTCTTCGGATATATATATTATGCTATTGGTGATGCGCTTTCTCGAAACAATTGTTCATCATTTCAACAATATACTTAATACAGAATGCATCATTTGACTTTTTTTTTGTATGTGTGCTTCTTTTTAACAGAGATGAGCACTTCATCAAAACTCCAATACCGATCTTATACCTATCTTGCGAGGAAACTGATAAGTGGTGGGTCAAAAATTTTTGAGGTCCTGATTCGAAGATGAGATTTTCCAATTGTTTTGAAACAGGCTAGACCATATGCTCATTGAACAAAAAGATCTCACGTTATGAAAATCTATGAAAATTAAACAAATTTACGTTTACAAATTATAAGACATTGAAAGTGTTCGAAAAAATTGTCTTGACCATGAATGATTAAAGTATTTTAATGCAACAAAGTAGTTCTACATAAAATCCCGTTTGTTCTTTTCTTTGGTCTTACGGTCCAATAGATGTAAAAAAGAATGAGAAAAAATTTTGTATATTGTTGCCAACCGTTTTCTTCATTTGAAAATTGAAACGATAAAAATCAGCGTTTTCGACGTTTCGGCACACATTGCGGGCCTTCTTCAGAAAATCTTCATTTAAAACGTAGTCAAATCATCTTTATAAGAAATTAAATCGTAGTCAAAAATACGAAGCATTTAAGTATATGTCAAAAGATAGAATCAAAAAATCTTCAAATTTTGAAACTTCAAAAAAATTGGAGAGGCTCCAAAATGAACGAAAAGGTTACAGTTCTAAAATCAAATTAGTTCCAATTGTTTTCTTCAATTCATTTCATGAATTCACATTCAAAATATTATCATTATAACTATTATGAGTTTTCGATGAAATAATATTTATCAGTAAAGTAGGAAATCTAATGAATACTGATATCTTTATACATATATATAAAATAGAACATTGGTTTCACAACCACCGCAAGGTCCACCTGGGAGCAACTATCATTCCGGAAAAATACCACAATCTCCCAGTCGAACCGCGATAGAATATACTTATGGCCACGTCTTACGACCGTGAGATGAGTGACCACATGCACGACAGAATCACAATGAAGGGCCGGCGAAACCCTCGTATGTCTTAAGGACACGGAGCGACCCAAGTATGACTGCTCTTTGCACCCATTCCACTAGTGCCACGGCATATTACATTCTCATCATAATGAGAAGGTATTGGTTTTATGTGAATATTGACTTTCGCGGAATTTATGAAATGTCCACGTTTTGAGACCTCCTGATCCCGAAAAAATAGTTTTTACGTTTGTGTCTGTCTGTCTGTTGTCGTCGTCGTCGTCGT
>WSXT02189131.1:0-14016 GCA_011762715.2 Neuroterus valhalla
CTTATGTGAACGTTCCCAGTCAACTTATCCGGAAGTCAACTTAAGTGAAGGTCAACTTAAGTGAAAGTTCACTGTATGATTGTTAATTTTGATGTTTAGTATCCCGAAAGTGGCTTGAGAGAATTGAATGATTAATGTATAAAGAGAAGATAAATAGCTTTTAACAATTTGAAAGGCGCCCTCATCAACTATTGGGTATAAAAAAAAACATTTCTTCATACTTGAGTGAAAAACAAAACGATTTTCGGATCAAAATTTGTTATCCTCTAATATTTGAACACTCTTTTGTTTGAATATGTACCTTGAATATCAAACATGTGGTTTCCTTCAAACGATAGTTTCACTTTCTCCTTGGGACTTCGTCTTCTATAATTCTCTGTTGTAAAAATAAAGACAATTTTAATCATTTCAATAATTTCTCACTCAATACAATTATGTTGAATCGCGATATATTCCAGTAATTAGTCTTTTTCATGAATACGAGTTTTCTCCACTGGATAAGGAAGAGATAATTGAATAATTCTAATGCCAAATTATTCAAGCTATAATATCAAGTTATTCAATGACTTAAAGTTTGTCTTTAAACCTAAAATCAACTCTGAAAAACTGATTTCTAAAATGTTTTGCAACAAAATCGTATTAAGGAGAGTGAGAAGAAGTATTCGGAACTCATATTTAATGAGAAAAAAACATAAAAACCCATAAAAACTTGCCTTGTGCGACTGCTGCAACTGCAGCTGCTGCAGCTGCTCCTGGACTGACTGCACCTTCTGGTCCATTGCAGGCCGCGTAATTCGCCAAGCTAGGGTACATCGTCGTTGGTTCGTCTTTGACAATATGGGGCGAATGTCCGTCACGAAAAACGACAGCTCGAATCACTCCACGTATATGTTCATCAGGCCAGACTCCCAGCAAAATCCTCTGAGGCCTCCCTCTACCCTTTGGCCGAAGATCTGCACAATTTGAGAAAATATTACAATTTCGAATTGAAACTGATTTCAATCTAGAAGCATCTTAATGTAGTTTACATCGCGAGCGTGGGGAAACAAAAAGTTCTTGACGGCCCCACAATTTTTCTCCTATCCTTTCTATTCTGAAAGCTCTAAGATTTCTGAGTATGAAGGATAGGAGTAAGGACACGTGAGGCCGCTGAAAAACCTTTTGTGAAAGTTTTTGAAGCTTCTATCATTTCTAGAAAGCTTGAGGCTTTCGCTTGAAATGATTTGTTGTATTCTCGAGTTTGATCCCAAAAGCCTCTAGTGCAAGTAAGGTCATTTCTCTACTGGGAAATATTTGTCAAAAATTTGATCAACAAAAAGAAAAAAAATTTTAAAAGGTATTGAAAATGGCAACTAACACTCACCGGCCCCGCCGTCGGCGCTAGGCCCCAGCATATTGTGCACTCGATTTGCATAGAGAACGAAGGTGGGATATGGGATGTCGTATTTTCTGGAAGACAAAAAAAAATAATAAGATTAAATTTTTATTTTCATGAATAGAGTATGGGAAAGTCTAAAACGAGTTTTAGTTTCTAATCTTCTAAACGTTTCTGAGTCTCTACAATTATGAGCATCTCTAAACTAGGTATCCCTAAGCATTTTTAAGAATGCTTAGGGATACCCCAGGATTTTTGAGGAACCAGTACCGCCTTTCCCAACCCTTGAAAAATGTCTCTGAACTCCAGGGAACCATCTACGCCCTCTAACTCTCAAAACTTGCCTCATAAATTTTTTTTCAAATTCTGGAAATTCTCCTTTCTAAACACTCCCAAAACCCTCGACGCCGTCTAATTTCTAGATATCAGCTACCAAATCAACTACAGAAGTTATCTAAACCTCAGGCGTCTGGACGTCTCTTAACTGTTCTTGAGAATTCTAAACGCCTTGAAACTTCCTACCTCTCTGATAACTACATGCTGCTAATCGTCAAAATGCGTCTGAAGTGTAAGAATCTAAACATTTCTAAACAGCCCCTCACCTGATCCAATGCGGGAATTCTATGCGCCCTGAGAGTTCTCAACATCTCTGAACTGCCTATTTTCTTCGATTCAACTTGAAAATTCTGAACGTGTCGGAGCATCTAAATGTCTCAAGACTGCCCCTTTTACCTAATTCTAAACGCCTCGAGAGTTCTTGAGGTCTTGGAACATCTCAACGCTCCATAGCGTCTGAACGTCCATAGACTGCTCAACGTTTCTAAACTCTGAACATCCAAACGTCATAAGGTTGCCCCTTTTCCCGATTCAACAGGGAAATTATAAATGTGTCAAAGCATCTGACATAAAATTGTCCTTTTTCTTTGATACAACTTGGGAATTCCGAAAATCTACGAATATGAATACCCTGCAGCGTATAAACGTCTCTGCGACTTTTGTACGTCTTTTAGACTTCTGAGCGTTTCTCAACTCTAAGTAGCTTAGAGTCTTTAAACTGCCTTTTTCCTCCGATTTAACTGAAACATTCCAAACGTGCTTGAACGTCTAAACGTTTCCAAGCCGCCCCTTTCTCTAATCTAACGCGAGAATCCTGAATGACTCGAAAGTCCGGAACGTCTCTGAACACCTAACCGCCCCTTAGCGTGTAAACGTCTCTAGACGCTAAACGCCTCTAAATTCTAAACATGTAAACGTCACGAGACCATCTCTTTCATTGATTTTAACAGAGAGATTCTAAACTTGTCTGGACATCCAAACATTTCCAAATCGTCCCTTTCCCCCGATCCAACTTAGGAATTCTCAACGTCTCCGAGCACCTGAATGTCTCTCAGACGCCTTTTCTCAGATCCAATGTAGAAATTCCGAACGCCTCAAAAGTTATAAACTTCTTTACACATCTGAACATCCCGCACCGTCTAAGTATCTCTAGACTTCTGAACGTCTCTCAACTCTGAGCATTTATTAGTCTCTAGACCGCCCTTATCCCTCGTTGAAATGGGAAGTTCTGAATATGTGAATTTGAATATCGTCCTCTTCCTCAATCCAACTCAGAGATTCTAAACATCTCCAGGCATCTGAACATCTCTTAACAGTCTTTCTACTCAATCTTAACTTGTGAACACCTGAACTTCTATCAACGATTCTCTCTCGATTCCAAACTCTTAGCATCTCCGCATCTCTAGACCGCCTTTTCCCCCTGACTCAACAGAAGAATTCTGAACGTGTGTAAGCATTTTAATGCTTTAAAGAATTCTTCCTACCAGTCTAAACTCTGAGCACCTAGGCGTATCGAAACCTTTTTCCCAATCCAACTCGCGAGTATTAAAATTTCGCGAACATCTGAACTTCTCTTAACTGCCTTATCCCCTGAACCAATTCAAACATTCTAAACGCTTCCAAAGTTCTCAACTCCTCTAAACATCTAAGCGCCCCTTAGGGTCTGAGCATCTTTAGAATTCTAAACGTTTTGAAACTCTAAAAACCTCAGCATCTCTAGAACGCATTTTCTCCTGATTCAACCGAAAATTCTGAACAAGCGTGAGCATTTTAACGATTTAAAACAATTCTTTCTATCACTCTAAACTCTGAGAATCTAGGCGCATCGGAACCTTTTTTCCAATCCAACCTGCGAATATCAAAAGTCCCCCAACATCTGAACTTCTCTCAACTGCCTTATCCCCTGAACTGATTCAGACATTCCAAACGCCTTCAAGGTTCTTAACTCTTCTAGACATCTAAACGTCCCTGAGGGTCTAAACATCTTTAGAATTCTAAGCGTTTCCAAACTCTAAACACCTCAGCATCTCTAGAGCGCCTTTTCCCCTGACTCAACATAAGAATTCTGAATGTGTGTGAGTACTTAAAAACTTTAAAACAATTCCTTATATCAATTTGAAATCTGAGCATCTAGGCGTATCGAAACCTTTTTTCCAATCCAACTCGCGAATATCAAAAGTTTCCCAAAATCCGAACTTTTCTCAACTGCCTTATCCCCTGAGCCAAAGCAGACATTCTAAACGCCTCCAAAGTTCTCAACTCCTCTAAACATCTAAACGCCCCTTGAGGTCTGAACATCTTTAGAATTCTTAACGTTTCCAAACACTAAAAACCTCAGCATCTCTAGACCGCCTTTTCCCCTGATTCAACCAAAAAATTCTGAACAAGCGTGAGCATTTTTAAGCTTTAAAACAATTCTTTCTATCACTCTAAATTCAAAGAAAATATTACAGGTGGGTATTAAAGTGGCTGTAGAAAAATCTGGAAGCGCACCTGGCAGCTTGACTGAGGGACAGTCCTTCTTTAAGAACACTGAAGATCGCCTCCGCCATGGTCTCTGGTCTCCAGGACTTGAGTGGTCCCCTTTCTCTGAAGCGAAGGTTGTGCACCAGGCTCTGATTGGTGTTCCAGCATTTTTGCCACATGGACTGCAGCTGGTACTGGTAGCTGTCTGCTGTTACGTCCCCCCATGGAAAAAAAGGGAGAAGACCATTAGCACATGAACGTTCTTACAACAAAACTATATTACAATATTATCTTGAAAATCAAAATACATACGTACGTTTACAAATGTCAAGTAAAATTTAATGAACCTCGATTCTACGGCTATATTTTCAGATTCCGTTTTTTTCTTCACCGGTATAATTAATTGTTGGACAAAAGGAAGATTCGAAGCTCCTACTATAATATAAGGAGGATTTTTTGTTGTTAAGGGCAATTAATGTCAATATAAGGTGTAATTATTAATAGAGATATAGATATTTATGGCTCTGTGAGTTAATATTGTGTTCTTTTTTTGAATAAATAATGCGTGGTGATACCATGGAGTGAAGGTCGTCTAAAAACAAAAATAAAATGTTGTAAATTCGAAATTCAGAGGAGAGCAATAATTATATAAAGTACTTTCGGTACTCAGGGTACTTCGAGCAATTACAAACAAATTTTACTCATATATGTATATAGAACTTATGATTGTAAGTGTAGAAGACCCTTATATTCTGTCATGAGAAGGGCTGCCACAAAAATTATTGTCCAAACAAAAAGGAAAATGTATCTATTTTGATTTAAAAAAATGACCGTAGGTGACTATTTTCAACTTCAAAAGTGACTAAAATTTGCTTCAAGTTTTTAATATAAATTATAACTTATAAATTGAACAGTATTGCAAATAATTCTGAAAAATCCTGGAATATTACATATAAAAGAAATAATTGCAATTAATTCAATCAAGAAAAAAAATTGAATTAATTCTAAAGGGTTGAGAGAAACATAAAATAATTCAAATAAATATAGTATATTTTGAACTAATGCAAGATCATTCAAAATTATTCAAAAATATCCCGGTTGCTTTACGAGGAATCTTAAATTACTAAAACACCAAAATTATTTCAAACAATGTAAAATAATTGGGAAAAAGTCAAAGCATTCCAAAGAAATTTGAAAAAATTAGAACAAACGTAGAATCGTACAGATTAATTCAGAGTAATTTGAAATTATCCAGAGGATTTACACAAAAAAATTCTAAGAGTTCCAGAATGATTGAAAAAAAATTAAGGAAAGAAGAATAATCATGGAATTCATAGAAATTGAAAAGAAAACAGAGGAATTTAAAAAAAGTCAAAGATATTCGGGAGAATACGAATAGATTACGAATAATTCATAATTATTTCAAAAACTTCAAAACAATTTCAAGAATTTAGAATAATCCGAACAAATTTCCAAAATACAAAATAATTCGGAAGAATTGAAAAAGGATTTCAAGTCTTTTGAAAAATTCATAAGGAAAGGGTGCTCTGTTTCAATTTATTCAAAGAAATGGGTTAAAATTTTTTCCTTCATCTAGAAGAATTGCTTTTAATTAAAGCAAAGATTTGAAATAATCCATTATAGTTGCAAAAATTCAAAATTATTTGAGAAGATTCAAAATAATTCAAAATTATTTTGGGCGATGTAAAATTATTCAAATTTTTTTCAAACAAGTCCGGATAATCAAAAAAAATTCTGAAAAGTTGTATGGAAGTCAGAATAAATGCAGAATATTCGAGTTTAATTCAGAATATTTCCAACTTATTAAAAAGGACTGCAAATAAATCAAAAGAATTCAGAAGAATCCGAACCAATTCAAGAGGGTTCCAAATATTCCAAAATGATGATAAAAATCTAATAAAAGTAAAAAGAAATATCATAGAATTCAAAAAAATTCTGAAGAAAGCAAATCAATTCCAAAATAGTCGATCTGATTCGAAAGAATTTGAATGAATTTGAAATCATCCATTATAAAATAAGATCCTACCGTATTCAAGGAAAACTGAATAATTGAAAAGAATCGCGTTTCCCGTTTCAATTTGTTTTGAAAAAAATTGACTCGAATCATAATAAATAAAAATAATCAAATTGGTTCAACAGAATTCAGAATGATTCAAACAAATTCGAAAGGACTCCAAATAATTTAAAATAATCCTCCAGAAAATTTTTGAGGGTTAAGAAATTGGTAGGAAGATTTTTTCCTCAATCCATTGAAAGAAAAGTTATTATAGTGATTTTTTTAACTAAACAAATAGGATACAGCGACTATATATTCAGAAAGCACTGGAAATAAATTTCAGAAAAATGTACTAAAAGTGATTCAAAGTCCAGTGTGGCAGCCCTGGTTATAAGTTTTAGCAAATAAATAAAACAAATCAAGGAAATGAATGAAATCATAGTTGTTACTGTAAATTATATAAATAATTTTAAAAGGAAAGAGAATAGTTTCTAAACTAAATATTTATGATCTTAAAATAAAAACTTGGCTGATTACAACAATATTTGTCTTAGAGGATAAAAAATGTGAACAATAAATAAAGATTGAAAAATATATTTGTACATTTTTTGATTTATATATAATAGGTGCCTCGCTAGACATTTATAGTGAGCACCAAGAATGATGGCCTCGATTCGAACCGATTATTTAACAGTCAAGTTATTGAGTCTAATTAGGGCTCCTCCAATTTAATGATTAATACAATTAATTGGAAAAACACGTGCACGCTCTCTCATTTTATTTCTGCTCGGTACGAGACCACCACTAGAATTTATTAGACGAGGCTAATTATTTAATTAACTAGTTGCGCTCTTAAAAATTGTTATTTCGTTTCCGAAGCGATGAAATAATAATAATAATAATAATAATAATAATAATAATAATAATAAATTAAAACACAATGGAAATGCGGACTTTCGAATTGAAAGTCGATTAACTCTTATCTCAAAGCGATAATTCGCTTAATTTGTATTTATATTGTATCTTTGTAAAAAATATCAATTTTAGTTATCAAGCGACTTCATCACGGGAGATCAAAATATTTTAAATCACTCATTTTCTCTATCAGACTCATTCTTCCGCTTGAAATTTCATAAACGAAAAAGAGAAAATTCTTCCAGAATAGTTATAAAAATAATTTAATGATTCATTAATCTGGAATTGATTGAGCACATTTTTTACAATCGCAACGATATTATGCAGCAACAATTTATGTATTATTCTAATTTTTCAGTATTTTAAGGCCACACTCTTGTTGATCAACAAATTCAACAGCCGAATATAATGTAAATCAGGGTGAATTTTGGAAAACTTAAATTAACAAGTTTAGTTGGAAAAAAATTAAAGACTTTCGCGAAATCAATTAAGAGGAAACCTTTCCACAGTAGATAATACAAGAGAGAAAAATGACAATCAATTGAAAATATTTTTAAACATACAAGAAAGTATTTCGACTAATAGGTCAGACAAATCCTTTTTCAAAAATTAAATTTTAACCTTATTATTACAACGATTTTTAGGATTTGAATTAATTTTTATCAATTCTGGGAGATTTCCCCTAAACTGAGTTTCTTTAAAATAAAGTTAAATAAAAAAGGAAGATAATAAAAGAAATTCGTGAACAACAACAATTTTAAAATTCCTATAGCTATAACTAATTTTTACAATTTCTAGCTAAATTTTCATTTTTTCATAACTCATAAGCTAAATTTAATATTGCGTCTCTTAATTGTAATCTGAATCTCATGTGAGTATGATTGCACGGAGAAAAAAGCATCAAGAAAAATACAATTCTGTAGGAAAAAAGATCACAATTTTTCTCCATATGAACTAGGGCTT
Source organism: Neuroterus valhalla (assembly GCA_011762715.2). Taxonomy (NCBI): domain Eukaryota; kingdom Metazoa; phylum Arthropoda; class Insecta; order Hymenoptera; family Cynipidae; genus Neuroterus; species Neuroterus valhalla. The sequence continues at coordinate 8,073 of WSXT02189131.1, forward strand.
TAGAAGGACGTTCATAGAAATCCATTAGATACCTATTTTTTCTTTTGCTCCAATGTGCCTTAGTTTCCGAGATACAGAGGTTTGAATATTTACGCTTCAGCCAATGCTCAGCGGACTCGAGCAATGCGCTCAAGGTTAAATATTGAAACCTCGATATCTCGGAAACTAACATAACTTTCTTCAAACAAAAAAATACACATCTAATAGATTTTGAATTATTTCCATGATTGATGAAAGAACATGCCCCAAAATTCATTAATAATTTTAACCATGCACAATAATAACTTTTGTTTTTTGATCCCAGTGAAGAATTTGACATTTTTTTGTATTCCGCAGCAAAATTCCAGAAATGTTGAAGACTTACAGAATGACGCCAAATTCTGCTTCAAACAAAAGAATTTAATTTCTTTCAAAGAATGCGCGTAGTACGAAAAAAGTTTACTGAACAAACTTGGTCCATAAAATATGTAGTTTTGTGAACATATTTTGCAATTCTGTGGTACATTTTTAAAGAATGTAAAATTGTTTACTGGAATGAATAAATTAAATATCCCTTTCATCACAAAAAATACAGCATTCAAAAAAAAATTCAAACGGGGGAACTATTTGAGTGAAAATGTATTTTTATGAACTATTTTGGGGCATTTTATTAATAATGAATAGTTCAGTTTTCAGATTAATTCTTAATTATCATTTTTTTCCGTGTAATATCGTTGTTTTGAACAATTTAGTCCATGTTACTCTAATTAGCATCAAATCAGCGATGAGCAGCGCACGCGCAACCTTTTATTCAAGTTTGTTTATAACAATTTAACATTTCATCGTTTTAATTTTGTTTTCATCTCCGCTCCGGACCTAAGATGACATTTCGCTAATAAATATAAAATTAACGACCAATAGCGCGCACGCGAGTTTTTATCAACAATTGTTTATAAAAATCTGACACTTGAGCCGTTGTTTTTTTTTCATCTCCGCTCCTGACCGAATGGAATGATATTGCTCTACTTAATATCAAATTAGCGACGAAGAGCGCGCGCGCAATATGTACAATCGTGGGCTTCGTCGAACCGAACAATGGAATGAAATGGAATGGAATGGAATATACGGGCTCGTTTCATAAATATTACTCGATGGAATGGAAGACATTGAATGGAAGGCACTAGCTATTAATCTAACAGCGCGCTCTTTTTCTATGCGCTCTCTAGTTTAATAGAGGACATTATTGAATCTTAGCTTAACTCTAACGCCTAATTCACTACTCAATTCAGAAATTTTCTTTCTTTTCGGATAATTTTATTGGATTGCTAAAATTAATTTACCTATTATTTAAGAATTTTTCAAAGTTATACTAAACATTGTTTTGATTGATATAGTTTCTTTCCTTAAATTGGAAGGATGGAAGGAGATCGAAATCCAATGAATGCCTATTTTTTTATTTTTGAAAAGAAACCGTAGTTTTCGAAATATCGAGGTTTGAATATTTGACCTTGAGTGCTCAGCTCAAGTACGCTGAGCAGTGTCCCAAGCGTAAATATTCAAACTTCGATATTTCGGAAACTAAGGATCCTCCTTTTAAAATAGAAAATACGCATCTAATGAATTTTGATTCACTTTCTGTAGCCTTAGACTGGATGCCAACATTTTTTCTCAAAATTTTGTGCTGGAAAAGCGCCACTTTTCATGAGATACTCCATTTTTCTTATAATTAGGGTATACATCTTTTTTATATTCTTACGAATAATTATACTATTTTTCGAAATCCGACAGAATAATGTCCAGCCTCAAATTTTTTTAAATCATAAAAAATGTTCAATTCGAGTGATTTTAAATCGAAAATTTCCATTCAAAATCTGATAGCATTTTACATTTGTCTTCTTGAAAATTGGAGGAATCCCATAAAATTGAATAGAACAAGAAATTATTACCTAAATGTTATCCTTCTGAAGCTGAGGAAATTCAACTTTCACGATCAAAAATTTCATTTAATTAGTAATTATGTGCGCTATAAAGTATGTATGTAGAAATGAATTCTTATCGAGTTAACTGCTCTGCAGTTAAATTAAGTACCCAGAAAAAGCTGATAAGAAATAATCTAATCCTACTTTCTGATAAGAAATTACTAAGGCTCAATTAGGAATAAACACTCAAGAAGAAATCTTTCTTTCCTCCAACTCTTGGCAGCGTTTCTCACATCGAAGAAAAATCTTGCTTCAGTTTGGAAATTAAGGAGTGGCGTTGTTTGTTTCAGCAAAAATTTTTTTGAAGAATTGGTGGCATCCGTTTTAAAAAGTTTTCAATTTCGAAAAATTTTCTTTTGGTAAATTTGATGCATAACTAAGAAACTCTTCCTTAAACAGCTCAAGCATAAGGAAAGGCCTGTAAAGTTTTCTGTACTCCTTTTTAGGATTTTTGGATTGATTAGAGTCTTAGACGGCAAAAGAAGATAAAAAAATCATTAGATGTGTATTTTTCTCGTTTCAAGAAAGAAGTATCAGGTTCTGAGAAATCGGGGTTCGAAAATTTTTTCTTGAGGCATTTGAGCCGATTGCTCTTGTCAAAAATCTCAACCCCGAAATCTCGGCAACTAGAAACTTTTTTCTAAAACGAAAAAATTTGCATCAATTGATTTTGGTCTTCTTCGAAGAAAATAATGTCCTCTCTTATTCCCAAAAAAGACTCTTCTTCTTTCCGCTATTCATGCTCGTTCTCATCATTGAAGTAGAGAGAAACAATTGAATGTTTTTTGCAAAAAGCCCACCACCACCGAAATCCGGAGAGACCCGTAAACATAAAATTAGGATCACGTTCTCGCCTGATTTTTTCGACAAAGTTAAGAATCGTATTGAGTGATTTTTTGGTCCGGCGATTGTATGGATGGATACTTGTGTCGCAACAAAACTCGAGGACAGCCGATTCCTCGCTAGAATTTAGGCTGGCTTCCTCAAGAACCATCATTCTTTTCGATTTTCCGAGGATGTTGTCATAGAGAGTGCCTTTTGGAATTCCATATTTCGTGGATGCTTGAGTAAATCGCATCTTCTGAGTGACGACAGCCTCAATCGCCTCCTGGAGATCGTGCCTTGTCCAGGTTGGAGCCTTCAGCTTCAGCAGGTTCGAGTAGTCAGCTAGAAATCAGCAGATACCTACTAGGTCGATTTTCCTAAGATTTTACAATTCACGCCTATTTTATTCTTTTTTTCTCTCTCTAAACACTTGTGACATCGACACACTTCGAATTTTATTGCAGGTTTTTTCTTAAAAGGAGCTGGAGGGCATCTGGCGTGAATAATGATAGAGTTTTAGAGAAAATTGCTAAATTTTAATGGAAAATAGATTTGGATAGAGCGTTAAATTTTTGTTGACTGTGGCCTTAGATGGTAAAAGAGTATAAAAATACATTAGATGCGTAATTTTTTAGACTTTTTAGAATATTTTTGGATTTCGTCTTATACCCAGCAGAATTGAGCAGGGCACAAAAGCAGGGTGGCGATTCGGTGGACGAATTCAAATTCTCGGTCATTTCCCGGTTCTTCACGGTCAAAATTTTCAATTTTCACGGTCAACTAGAAGTAAAATATTTATATTTCTCGCAACGCGCGAACATTCATTTTTATTCATGACGTTCATTCTAAACATTCTTTAACACAACAGATCAAACATTGCAAAATAAATCAATTTCGGAAAATGTACTGAAATACGATAACAAAAAAACGTATTTACAACTATTAGTTCATTTTTTAAATCAAGAAGATGAATATACAAATAAAAAGATAAATATTTTACTGAAACACATCAATTTCCAACCATAAAAGTGAATTTTCAAACAAGCAGATTAATTTCGGAATAAAAAGAATCATTTTCTAAGAAAAAATATAATGTTTCAACGAAATAGTCGAAGTTCGAACTAAAAAAAAAAAAATTTGCAACGAAAAATAGAACAGTAACATTCTTAGTTGAAAAAAAAATTTTTCAACCAAGCAAAAGAGTTTTATACTAAAACGAAGAATATTCAACTGAAAGATTTGATTTTTAGAGAGATAAATGAACCTTCACTGAAAAAGATGAATAGTCAACAAAAAATTTACTTAATACTGAAATTTTCAATAGGGATAAGTTGAATTTTTAGTTAAAAAATTACCTTTTGCAAAAAAAACTAACTTTCAACAAAAAAATCAACATTCAACAAACAAACAAAACTAACTATCAAGCAAATTACTACATATTTCAAAAAATGATGAAGAATGAAATGAAATTGTGGATATTTAACTGAAGTAGTCGAATTTGAATCAGAAAGTTTAATTTTAACTGAAATACTGATCATTTAATTAGAATAGTTCAATTTTTTACAACAAATGGATTTTCAACCAAAATATATGATTTTTCAACAAAATGGTTTCAATTTGAACTATAAGAATGACAATTTTCAAACAAAAATGTAATAATGACGTTTTTGGATTGAAAAATTAATTATAAATCAAACATAAGAGTTTTTAACTAGATAATTGTTCGACTAAAATGGAGAATGTTAAACTCTATAACTTGAACTGTTGAGCGTTAAGAATAATTTCAGGGGAAGAATATTATCTTCCGAAGGAAAAGATAACTTTCTACAAAAAAATCGACTTTTCAGAAAAATATGTGAAGTTTCAACGAAATAATTGAATTTTCAATTTAAAAAGAAAAATTTTCACTAAATTGTTGAATTTTGAACTAAAAAAGATTAATTTTCCACTGAAAATGAAACAGTTTAATTTTCAGTTGAAGTAACTGATTTTCAACCAAACTGATGAATTTTCGATCATAAAAAATAATTTTCTACAAAAAAGGCAAATTTCCCATGGAGTACATATATTCTCAAAGAAATACTTTAATTTTCAGATTCAGAAATCAATTTTCAACCAAATACTTTAATTTTCATAAAAAAATATGGATTGATTTTTAACAAAGTAGTTACAATTTAAACCGAGGTGAATTTGGAATCCAAAAAATGCAACTTTCACATAAAAATCTAGCTTTCAACAAAAAAGTACAAACTTTAAACAAGTAGTTGATTTTTTATTTAAAAAGGATAAATTTCCAATGAACAATTGATACAAGTTTCCTATCATAATTCAGAAATATTTCTTCTTTGGAATACTACTTCTACTCTAAAAACTGCTTGAATTTCTTTCTTTATTTAGTATTGAGGTGAGGGAGACTTGTGACGAATTTTGAATTGGAGGAACAATTTTTTTTAAATCCTCTCTTCTAAATCGAAATTGTAATTAGTTTGAATAGTTCCCGTTCCATGTAAAAAATTCCCTGTTAGAAGTGAAATTATACTTCTTCACTGAAACTCCCTGTCCTAAAATAAAAACTATAATTATTTTCTGAAATTCCCTGTCCCAAGTCAGATAAATGAGGAAAAGCAAATAAATCGTAGTAAATACATTTTTTTGAAACAATGAAGAAAATAATTCTCTTTGTATAGGTTTGGGCTATCATCAATTCGATTATCAAATTTGAGACAGTTACAAAAATCTTACAGAGCAACAAATTTGCAAAACGTTTATCTCATAAGAGTAAAAAAAAATTCTTCCTCCCATGACGCATAGAAACATTAAAATATTTTGAGAATCAGATTATAGGAACGTTACATTCTTTGAATCAAATAATAAGATTTCTTTCTGATTTATAAAAAAAGGTTATTTCCCGGTCTTTTCCTGTGTTTTCTCGGTCAATAAAGTTCCCGGTCATTTTCCGGTTAGTAAAATTCCCGGTCATTTCCTGGTCAATAAAATTCCCGGTCTTTCCCCAGTCAATAAAATTCCATGTCTTTCCCCGTGTTTCCCGGTCATTTCCCGGTCAATAAAATTTCCGGTCATTTCCCGATCATTAATATTCCCGGCCATTTTCCGGTCAGTAAAATTCCCGGTCATTTCCTGGTCAATAAAATTCCCGGTCT
>WSXT02189142.1:0-53201 GCA_011762715.2 Neuroterus valhalla
ATGTAAACTATTGTAAAGGGAACGGAGGCCCTCAAACCCGTAAATGGGAAGAGATTAAATACATACATACATACATATTCAGTCCCTTCAAAGTCTTTACAAATTTTAGTTGATATACTGAATAATGGAATTTTTAATAGATTTAATTTAATCTAAAATTACTCAAATTTGTTTGATTTTGAAAGTTTTGAGTTTGAAATTTAGTTTTGAATCCCGATTCGACAGTTGCCTAACTTTGAGCCTAATTTCTAAATGGCAGAAGTAAACATTTGATACATTAATCATTCAAATTCTCAAATAATTTCATTTGTAACTGTTCATTATGTTAATCGAAATGTACATCTTAGTTTGAGTTATTCTAATATTTACACTGCGAAGGTTCTAACTTTTTGAATAATAAATCATGGTTATTTATATGGCCCGCTAAACCTGGGTAAATTCAAATTTTTCTCGAATTCATTTAACTTATACACACATCTCAACAGTTTTTTGAAGTCTTGAAATGTCACTCAGTATGGTATAAAATGATGAAATTCTCAAAAACTTGATACCTTATAAAAATTCCAATTTTTAAATCCAATTTTCGTAGTTTCACAATATTAAACGTACAGGTGAATTAAAAATCAGAATTTTCAATCTCAAAGATACCGAATTGGAAAAGTTTAACTTTTCAATTAGAAATCATCAGAATTGGAACTTGTTATTTATGTACTATTATTATTTTTGAAACTTTCATTATCTTAAGCTGGGCTCTGGCCAGCTAATTTTTCTGAAAATTGAGTGGCCGCTTAACTTCCCACCAATAAAGTTTGATAATTATTTGGCTATTCTTCCAAAAAAAACTTGACAAGTAAACACAAAAATTATAGAATCTATCTTGGTGTTCTGCAAGATGTTCAGAATCGAAAAGCATCAAGTGAAATAAATTCAATATTTCTACAAATAATTTTTTTACAGGGCGTAGCGACAGTTCCAGAATTGGAAGTAATAATAAAAGAACAACCGGCACTGCTTCAATGCAAAAATATAGGTTCATGGGTGACCCATTACTGCTGCAATTGTCAGATGTACACACACGCCGTAAATGCAGAAGATGGAATCACAATGGTGTTGATCAACCCAAACATGGTTGTGAGTGAAAAAGAACATGAACAAAAAATTAGATACAAATAAATCAAGAAGAATAAAAACATTCCAAACATTTTTCAGTGAAAGTGTAAGCTTATATGTAACTACAAGATTATTGGATATCAGAGAAAGAAAATTTTTTCATTTAAATTTGAAAAACTAGATTAAAAATTTTTTAAACGGCAGCCTACAAATGCCCTTCTTCCTTTTCCTCAGTCGTCTCTTTTTCTATTTTTCCAAATCGTAATCAAAAAACATTTACAAAAAATCTACTAACGTTTTGATGTTCATTAAACGCCTTTTTTAATTTTATTTTACTCTTGAGTGGCTATTCAAATTTAATAAACAAATATGAAAAGAGGGAGAAAGCAATTTCAAAAATATGCTGTCCAAATTTGATCATTTGATTCTCGTTTCTTTTTTTTATTTTGCAAGAATTTCGTAGTTAAATTTGATTCTTGTACATTAAAGAGGTTTTTGAATTTTGATCCCATCTTAATTTCATTCCCTTAATTTCAAAAGCTTATGTCTTTTACTTTTCTCGCATAATTATATTTTCCACGCTTTTAAAATCTTTCCATTCGTGATTCATATCGTTGCACAATCTAAAAAGTTTGGAAAAAAGTGAAAAGCATTTTTTCATTTGTCAAAATTGAATCTTACGTTTATCAATTCGCCATGTTTTTGTTTTTCAGATGTTAGCCGAGGAGATGGAGGCAATAAAGACTTCGCCAAACTACAGTTCGGTCTTTAGGATAGTAATTGACCGGAAGAAGCTAAACGACATGGATTCGTTCTTGCCACCGGCTATGATTCCTTGTGAGCTTTTGCGCTTCAATCTTTTACTTTAGAAGCTCTAAAAATAAAGACAAATTTTCAGTTGAGGCTCAGTATACTGAATAAATTTTCTTTGCAGTATCGCAGATCCCGAATAGTCTCCAAATCACTCTACGCTCACTTCAGCAACAACTCCAGGAAGCAATAGACAGGCAAACGCACATTATTGATGAAAAGATTCATGCTTTTACCATGGAACAGCGCCAGCTCTTAGAGCGCTTTCAGGAACAGGCTTATATGGATCACAGGCTATTGAGCAGGTAAATATTTTATTATCAGATCTTAGAATTCAAAAGCTGCAGCCCCTTTCGAACTTTGTGCGTTTCCAAAATGAAGGTAGATGAATTTAGAAAACCCTCGTTTTTCCAAAGTTTGAATGGTTATCTTCAAAATTAAATCTCATATAGTTTGAGACTTTCCGAAATTTATTTCCCCTCAAAATAACTAGAAAATAATTACCCATGTACAACTCGAGACTGTTAATTATGAATTTTGAACAACTTTTACTCAGCTAAAATTCTATATCCATTTAATCTTGTAATGGCTTCATTGTAACTCCGAAAGACTCGCATTTGGGTTGATAGCAAAGTTTATTTAGTTGTTCTAAATTTGGTCCTTCGCAAAATTATGTAGCTATAAATTCCGAATGTCTTCAAAATGAAAAATAAAGAAATAAAAACAATGAAATTTCGCAGAATGATTTGTAAAAAGGAGGAGAAGCCTAAGCCCACTGTAAAGCCCAGGAGGCGAACGAAGAGTTTGAAGACAAGCGAGTCTAGCTCAGCAACAAACTCAGTGTCAGTAAGGCCATCGACTGAAGCCAACGCCAGCGAATCCAATGTTAATGTATCAAATAATATGATTCAGCAAACAGAACCGTCCATCAATGCCAATCTCGTAAGACTTTCTTTGTGAATAAAAATAAGTCAATATTCTACATCTAAAGATTAATTATGGTCAATCCCCATTTTTCAAATGGAAAATATCATTACTTTAGTTCTTTCAAGGAAAAAATGTGTTTCATAATCTCAAATCACTATTGAAAAGTAAGATCAATATTTTGTTGATCTTAATTCAAAAAGAACCATTTCTTTTTTCACAGAATGGTAGTATTGATAAGACAGACTATGTAAGAACTCGACGGAGGGAGCCAAGCAGTTACGATGCGGAGGCCATTTTTCCCCTCGAAGGTATGGATGACAATGTCTATTCGGATGATTGTCAACTTTCTTCAGATTTGGAATCTGATACTGACGGTAAGTAAATTGTTTTTTAAAATACGGTTTGGAATGAGAGCTTTTATGAATGATGTAGCGTCAGTTGTACGGGCTATCCTTTTCAGTGATTGACTAGTTATTCAGAATTCCGGAAAAAATCGTGTGTCACGTTGTACTTTCTTTTATATCGATACTTAGTGTTCACATTTATTGACAAAATATTCAACCACTTGAAATCTTGGATGAATCCCCATGTCTTCAGAAGCTTGAGCGAAAATTTCTATTCCTAATATCAGAAATTTAAAAATTAGATCCCTATTTTTATGGAATATTATGTTTGAAAGTCACTAAATTCAAAAATATTATAAATTATCTGTGCATGCTCAACTTTTTCGTGCGCTCCGTATAACAGACGTTATTAGAATGGCAACTTATTCGAATTAAGCATTCAAAATCTCCATTTTTAACCAATTAAAAATAAGCTGTAATTACTCAAAATTGAAAAAAAGCGCACTTATCAAATGCGTAGGTCATAAACTCTAAGATAAAATTATTCTAAAAATGCATGAAAATGATATATGCATGAAATATTTTTAACTCTTCGCAGTTAAGTCTCACACCTGGAAATTTCACACAAAGTGATACATTACATTTTTTAATTTAAACGAATTGAAGAAAATGTGTGCTAAAATCAACCCAAAACGGATAAATTCTACACGAGAATTTTCCGCAAAGGTTAATGAATTGATTTCGTTCATCATTTTGGTTTAAAAAACTCTGAAAATAAATTCTGTGCAGAAAACTCTGCATATAACAACAATGCTTTTCCAATTGTTTTTCATTATTTTGTTTATAACTCTTTTTGAGCATAATTCATTTATCGACAGTTTTTGAAGTAAATGGAAAAAATCATATTACTGGCTTATGCAGAGTATTGGCGAGTTAATTTTTGTGTGACCGAATTTTACAAAGTTTTACAATGTAGGATGTAATTATTCAAGGGTTTAAGAAATATATTTCAATTTTTTGGTCTCTGTCAGAAATATTATTTAATTAATCATTTTTTATAGAATTTTCTAGTACAAAGTTTTATTATGCAGTGGACAATGCATACTGTATCTAAAATTGAATTCCTTTTTCTTGTATCTTTCATTGAAAATTTTCGGCTAATAAAAAAATTATATGGTTAATTTTTCCACATGTTTACTTTTATAGCAAATGATTATTTTATTTTTTAATGCACAAAAAAGTTGACCTGAAAAGACCTCAAAGTTTGTTCTCAAGAATAGCTAGACACCCTGTTAGACTGTAGAGTTTATTTAAACTCAACAAAATAATTTATATCTTTACGTGGAATTCTACAGTGTAGGGTTGACTGAGAAATAACATACTATTTAGACCATAGAGCTGAGTGTAACATTGCTAACTTATTTTCGTATTTCGCATTTTCAAACAGAATCTGTTAAAAACGAAGGCACACAGGTACCTAGAAGTCAGAAAAGATGCTATCCAATGTTAGCAAAGTCTCTGCCAGTCAGTGTACCTGATTTCAGGCCCTTCGGTAGACGAACGGCACACGATGACGACGACGATAAAGTACGCTTGAATATTTTACTGATTTAGGTTGTAAAATGCCTTCCAAGAAATGTTTAAAATTAAAATCTTAGTAGTTAAATGATTAAAACATGAAATTTCTGACATTTTTAATTTTGCCTGTTCCTCCCGGTTTCATTACTAATTTCTGCTCGACTGAAATAATAGAACTAATGATTTTTGTTTTTAGGAATCAGTTGATCCTCGGGATCCACACAACATTCGGGCTTCCATCAAGGCGCTCGCCAAAAGTGTTCATGGTGACACAGTTTTTGGAGACCTCCCACGACCCCGATTTTCAACCCAAATCTGACTGGAAAAAATTTCTGAATCATTTGACTCCTTTAGATTAGATTCATAAATATTTCCTGCCATGTGTCATTCATCGGCCATCGTTTATTTTTTCCTGTCCATTTTTAAACACATTTTACAGTTTGATATGAATCATAGAGAAGTGATACATAAGATGTGATAGGTGACATATTTTGTATAATTTCGTACTGTTTAAGGATATAAGTTTTCAACTTCGAACCCCAAGTTTTTAAAATGTTAGCAAGATTCGTAAAGTAGACTACTTATTCCTGCAAGACTTATTTTTCATTCACAACTGCTAGATGCAATGAATGAGAAAATTGAGAGTTTTTCTTTTTTGACCAAGTGAACAAATTGTTGCTTTATTTTCTTTGTCTCGAAGGCGTTAATGTTTATAAGTACTCGTTTTTTCAATAAAATATTATACTTTTCAATAATTTGATCCCCTATTTTGTAGATCCATTTCCACAACTGTTTCAAAGTCTTGATAATTATTTTATCAAACATTCTTAAAAATGATTTATTTCGAAAATCCGAGATTCGCCGCAAAGTACTCAAATTACTTCTAGAACAAATATTTGATGAAATAATTTCTCAAAACATTTAGTATTTTACGGCGAATCTCAAATTTACGATTTAAGCGAATTTTCAAACATTCAATGATTGAAAAGTAATTTACATTTATTAGTTATCCTACAATAAATGATTTGCAAGTAGTATGTGGTCAGTAGAATATGTTGAAAGTGAATAGGGCTTACTGAAATTTTTCCAAAAATAAAGCTGAAAGAGTCATGGAACTCTGAAACAAGCCTACTGTCTGGTAACCCTGAAAAAAGCCTTTTCAACTTATGTGCATATAAATAGGCACCATGCTCCTAAATAATTTTTTTACTATTATTACATTGGCTGCATATCCACTGGGCTCCCGTATTCTTATATTTACATGTGTTTAAATTTATTAAAATAGAACTCTAAAATATTGAATACCTCTTTCGAACTAAATCTAATAACTTTAAATTTTGATTTATATCATTCAAAATTTTTCTCCTTATAAATACCATTCAAATCAATTTCGTCTTGATACATTTATATTTTTCAATCTATTGGCAGCTAGTTCAGTTATCATAATTTTTAAAAATTCAAACATAGAAGGTCACGTGACTTTGATCCGCCATGTTTATGATTTTCAGGCGCCTTTTTCTGCCAATCACAACCCCAGATTCGATTCATTTATCTCAGATTTATCTAACCTCATCCATCCTGCTTTGAACTTGCTCCGTTTTCGCGTCCTAACTTGCAATTATATGTAAACATGCAAATACAAATTTCCGTGTGATTTTCTTAATTACTCTGTATACTATACAGTCATGTACATGTAATAAAAATTTTCCTTTTTTTCGAAGTTCTTTTCCCTCCGACTGCTGTTTCTTAAAAATGTTATAAATCTTGCCATGGTCATGAGCGGTGTGAAGAAGGAACTTTATTTGTCTGATGTTTTTGATTAGAGAAAAGTGTATTGAAAATGTCGAAAAGACTTCCGAGAAGTCAAAAAGATATTCAGCCAACACTGAGGAACTTTTTGGATAAGTGTAAAACTAAAGAAGTTGTTTCATCAAGGTAAGTTTTGATTTTACCATTTTGAGGTTAGGTTGCTCTATATCTATATAGATCTATAAGAAAACTGATTTTCAGATAAAAATATATGGATTCATGGCTTCACTGAGTTTTTTATCCATATATTAATCAGGTTTCCAATATTTTTCATTTTTTAAACGCGGGTTTTAATTTCATGTAAGTTTATCTAAATATTGTAGTTTGCAATAAAATTGGATTGGTTGTATTATGTCTATATTTCAAATTGTTTAATTACATTGTTGACCCATTTTAATATGAATACTGAATTATTAATGTCAAGCCCTAAGTTAATTTTGTTATGAAGAAAGGTATTTGATACATTTTCTAAAACATTCTAGATTCGTGAATGTTTTAGTAGATGGGAATTACTTCGAATGACTAGAACAGAATTTATAACACTACCTATAATTCTCAGTACGAGTTTTTGAAAATATTCTATCCTATGTTCAAGCAAAAGTGAAGGATTTAATTGCATAATGAAAAGGTGCAATTAAAAAGCAAGAATCCGGGGCGAAAAATGATTTTTTTTTTTACCGAATTCAACAGGAATTCCAGATTCGTCCAGAAGTTCGATTCGTTTGAATATTTTTTTCGTTTTCTGGGTTGTTACGGAAATATCTAAATAGTTAAATTTTAATTCAAGATGAAACTTCAAACCAAATTTTGTTAACAAGCGTCAGGAATTTATCAAAAATTTGAATTTAATCTGTATTGTTCCATACCCAAATTGCTTGTTAATGCAACCGTTTTTTCACTTTGCCTTTAATCATATATGTTCAAGTTTCTTCGCTAATTAGCTTAAATAACATATCTGCTACTCAAAGATTGCAATTTCCAAAAAGGTAAATTAATTTCGAAGTATTTCAAGTGATTTTCATAGGATTTCAAGGGATTTAAAAAACTGGAGAATTTTCCAGGGATTTCAGAGGATTTTACATAATTCAAGGATTTCCAATAGATTTTAATAGATTTGAAAGATTTTAAGGAATCTCCAACCTTTTAGGATTGCAGGGCATTTTGAAGATTTCTATGAATTGAAGAAAATTGCAATTATTTCAAGGTAATTACAAGGGGTTTATCAGATTTTGCGGAATTTTAAGGGATTTCAGAGGATTTTTAAGATCTCATCAATTTTGAAGGAATTTCGGGAGATATAACAGATTTCAAAATGTTTCACGAGATTTACTGGATTTTTTTTTATTTTATTTTTTTTTATTACTAGGCATTTTACAAGATTTAGGTCTTGAAGTTTAAGGGATTTTAAAGCATTAAAAAGGGAACAGGGCTTGAAGAAGGTGTCCAGGATATCAATGAAATTTTAAAAATTTCAAGGGATCCCAACGGGTTCCTAGAGGACTTTTAAATATAAATTGTATGAAAGAAAATTTCAAGGAACTGAGGATTATGACTTGGAGAAATCCTCAGGATTTCAGAGGTTTCAAAGGATTAATGTTATTCCATATTAATTTTCTGCACATTTTCTTATCATCTAATTAAAATACGATCATTTTTATTTTACAGTTGCGTTTTATTCTAATATTAAAATTTTTAAGTATATTATCAGCTTTAGTTTCTAATAATCGTTACTTCTAGCACTCCGAAGCCAGCAACTCATTTTTTCGAAGACGACGATGATGATATCGAAATTCTTAGTCCTGAGTTAAAAAAGGAAGAGCATGATGAGTCCTCGAATTTCATCGAATCCAAGACTGGACTCTCGAGAAATAACTCGATAATATCGATTGTAAGTTCCAAAAAATGTCCCCCATTTAAAAAAGTGTCCTTCTAAAAGCTTGAAAAAAAAGGTTCTGCAGTTACTCGAATTGGAAACTATACAAAATTCAAAAACTTAATATTTTGTTTCTGAATGAAACTGAATGTTCCCAATTGAATTCAAGCAGTTCTATTCCATAAATATTACTTTTTGAAAACTAAAATACCATATTTTTACTTTAGCTCAGTTCTGCGGAAAATTCATTGATAGGTCCACCTGAAACCTGCTCAGTGCAGTATGTCGAAGACTCAATCGAAGAAAATGCGCGTAAAAATTTCCAAGACAAAAATTCTGAAACGAAGACTAAAAACCTCAAGGATGCAGTCAGTAACTCTTCCTTCCTCACAGATGACGACAAACTGAAAATAAACAACTTTACGATTAAAAATGAAACGCTTTTTCAAGAGAGCCCTGAGACAGAAAATGAAAATTCGTCTGTGATAACAAACGAATCGCGCTCTCAAGAGACTGGAGAAAATAAAAAATTGTCTGAAACTCCGACGAGGAAAAAACTTTCCTTGGGGAATTTGAGAAGGCCTGTGATATCTGATACTGAATCTTCATCCCCGAGAAAATCTTCTCCAAAGAAATCTTTAACATCTAAGGATGTTCTATCACCAAACAAGCCTATGTCACCCAGAAAAGATCTCTTACCGAAAGAAAAATGGCAGGGGCCAGATCACAAGGTTACAATGAAGCCATTAGGAATTGATAAGGAAATTCTAAGCTGGCTTCAGAGTATAAAAAATAATCCCATTATCACTGCGACACCTGTAAGTTTTTTTCTTATCATTTAGCTTATGGTTATTTACATTTCAAAGTTTTGAAATTGAGGCAAGATTTTGTAATTGAATATAAACTGACTTTTCCGGCCTGAAAAATTGTTAACTCTTTAAAACTGATTAGTTAATGTTTTCCTCTACATTTCCAGTCGACCAGTGAAGGTCTAGAAACCAACTACCGGAAACTCAAAGATATACAGCTCCAAATTTACGAAAAATGTTTCACCGCTCTGACAAATATACCGCTCGACATTTTAAAACAGTTTCCCAAATTTGATGCCAAAGCTTTTGGGGATCTAAAAGAATTGGGAAATCGGGTGAAAGCGAAAACTTGTCGCATAGGCAAAAGCCTGAAAGAAGCCCAAGAAAAAGAAAGAAGCTCTATTTCTATAACGCCTTCCGAATTTCCTTCGGCCGATGAATTTGATGATTTCGTAGAACCTTCACCTGCGAAAGTTTATGTAAACAATACCTTTGAAAGTCCAAATCAAAGTTATCACTCGCTTACGGAACGAGTGACAAATTATCAAACTTCGACAGCGACAGTGACGAAAGCGAGACAGGAAACAAGACCTCAGGAGAAAATGACGAATAATGTAGAAGAGAATCTGAAAAGTTTTAGCGACACTCCTGGCGATGCTTCAGATGTGAAGAGGACCAGTTTTAAGCTAAAGAGGCCGGTAAAAACAAGAATGGAAATCACGAATGAATTGTGGGAAAAGGATCCTCAGTCCCATAAAGTCAGAAGTTGCGAAACATCTGAGAGGAAATTTGAATCCCCAGCAGAAAGTAGTAATGAATTTAGAAGATTAAGTGCCGAATGTTCTAGAAACTTTGAAAATAGTTATGAGGTTGAGCAGAAACTCTCTACGTCCCAAATTAATAAACCTCTCACTTCCAAGGCTTCGTCGAGTTCATGGAAAGATTTAAACGACAGTTTCGGTAAGTTTATTTAACTTTGCACAAGCTTTTTGAAATTATAATTCACATGCGCAATGTAAGAGTTAAGAGTTTAATAAAAAAAAAGGGATTGTTTTCCAAATACTTTCGACTCCTTAAAAAGGATAATAATTAGCTGAAATCATGATTCATTTTGAAGATGTTTTTCATTCTATGGCAAATTTCTAGGAACAGAAAGCAGTTCGCAACATATCGAAGAGATTTTGACGCAAAATGTATTAAATCTACCAGCTTTAAGGAAAGACCTGTACAAAAGTGAGACGATTACAAATTTTTATTTCTAGAATATCCTAAAATAATTTTAAAATACGTATCTGCATGTTCCGAAATTATTCAAATTCGGAGAAAAAACTTTCCATCTGTTTTTTAGATAATCCAAAGCCTTCAGTAAATAAAACAATGTCCCCGGAACGACCGAAGAGTTCAAAAGAAAAGGATAGCCAGGAGTCTTTAGAACTAGGTCGTTTCACCGGAAATTACAAAAATGATGGTGTCAGTGGGGAATTCGATTCTTTGACTTTTGATCATTCTAAGGAAATGTTGAAGGTATATTTCTTCATTTTTAAAAATAGTAATATCTTGTTTATATACTTTTCAAGGATAAATCATCAGAAAAGAATTTCTGTCCCAGTTAATATATTTTTCAATTTATCTTTCTAGCTTTTCAGGCAAAAATTCGGTCTTTACTCCTTCAGACCGAATCAACTACAAGCGATAAATGCCGCGCTTTTAGGATTTGATTGCTTCGTCCTTATGCCAACTGGAGGTGGTAAATCGCTTTGCTACCAACTACCTGCGATATTAACACCTGGAGTAACGTTCGTAATTTCTCCGTTAAAGAGTCTTATCCTCGACCAGGTTCAGAAACTCACTTCATTGGACGTAAGTTGATTATTTATTCAATGAATCATCAAGCCAGGATAGATAATATGCGTTAAAATGACGAATTACACGACTACAAGACTTTCAGTTGCTCTGGAATTGTAGAAATAACAATTTAACAAATTCTTTTAATCTTAAACCCGTCAAATTTCGGAACCTCCGAGCATCAAAAAATATTTCTGCAATAACTAAAAAAAAATGAAGTTCAGAGAAAAATTCAAATAATTCTTTAGAAAAAACATGTTCATAACTTTGAAATTTTCTAGACAATGGAGAAAAAATATCTTTCTTTGTCTTGAAACTAGAAAACATGAAGGTCTAAATCCCTTAATTCAAAAGTAATTTGAACCATGTTGTTTACCACTCAACTTCTAAGCGTACACATTATTTCAAAGATTTAAAAAAATTTCACCAAGGTTCATTAAATTCTAAGACATTTCACGAAGATTTCGAAGATTCGAATTCAAATTTTCATATAGATCGTAAATGCGTTCCAGGGGGAACTTTTATTGTTTGAAACACCTCGGACTTGTAGATCGTCTCAAGTAGAAAATAATTATTTCTTCAGATTCCTGCGGCACATCTATCAAGTTCGATAACAGAGAAGCAGTCAGAGAAAATTTACCTTGAACTTTCGAAGTCAGAGCCAGCTTTGAAATTGCTCTACGTGACTCCAGAAAAGCTTTCGGCGTCACAGAAATTATGTAATTTGATGACAACTTTGTATCAGAGGCAACTTCTTGCAAGATTCGTCATCGACGAGGCTCATTGTGTGAGCCAGTGGGGTCACGATTTTCGGCCAGATTATAAAAGATTGAAAGTTCTTCGAGATAATTATCCTAATGTGCCAACAATAGCACTCACTGCTACAGCTACACCCAGGGTCAGAACTGACATTTTACACCAGCTGGGTTTAACAAGTCCAAAATGGTAACTATGCGATAAATAGAATATGTTTTCTGCTTAAAGTAAAAAGCTGAATTCTAAACTCAGATAAAAATTTGTAATTCGCTCAAAAGTTATACGGAATCAATATTCTCTATATTTCTGTCGAGAAAATAGAGTTGCTGTTTACTTTTAAAGTTTTTTTCTACTTCGCGGTGATTTTCTGTCTCAAATTTTGATGTTTCGTTATTTAATATTTTCCCGTAGGTTCATGTCGAGTTTCAACAGACCGAATCTGAGGTACAGCGTAATCGCAAAGAAAGGCAAGCAGTGTTTGGAAGAAGTGATTGGCATGATAAAAACTAAATACAAAAATGAGTGTGGAATTGTTTACTGTCTGTCCCGAAAAGATTGTGATGACTATGCTGCGCAAATGAAGAATAATGGGATCAGGTCTTTAAGTTATCATGCTGGACTTTCTGATCAACAGAGGGCTGATGTTCAAGGTCGTTGGATCGCTGAAGAGGTGAGATATTTTTATAATTCTAGTAACATCTCGAATTTGGAAGCATTTGTAAAATTATAAATCTGTAGTGACCAGTCGCCTTAATTGATGTATCTCAATGTTACAGATTAAAGTCGTTTGTGCAACCATTGCCTTTGGAATGGGTATCGACAAGCCAAACGTTCGCTTCGTGATCCATGCATCTCTGCCCAAGTCGATCGAGGGTTATTACCAAGAGAGTGGAAGAGCAGGCCGAGATGGTGATATTGCTGATTGTATTCTCTTTTACAACTACACAGATATGCACAGGATAAGGAGGATGATTGAAATGGACAAACCGGCTCAATCCGTTCTCAAGACCCATATGGACAACCTTTTCAAGATGGTCGCCTTCTGCGAGAACAAAACTGACTGTCGAAGAACACAACAACTCAACTACTTCGGGGAGATTTTTGAACGGGAAAAATGCCTCGCGAACAAGACGACTTCCTGTGATAATTGTAGGAATAAAGGTCAGTTCACGGTTATAGACGTAACTTCGGATTCGAAGGAAATTGTCAGAGCTGTGCAGGAAATCAACAGGAGAGTCAGGCTTACACTTCTCTATCTTACCGATATATTCAAGGGTTGTGATCTCAAAAAAATCAGGGATGCAGGTAAGTTTATCTCTTTTCGTTGTAATTATAGATTAATGTAGATAAAAGTACTCACGTGCCTTTAGGTCTGCTATTTTCAAGATTAAGGTCCCTATTGTACCATATTTTTAGTCGCTAGCCTACATTTTCAAAAATTTCTCAATAAAATCGAGAGTTCGAGGGTGTCATAAATATCTTGACTTTCCTTCTTGATTATTTCTTAGGACCTATGATGGTCTCCCAACCGTGCCGAAAATCATTTACCTTAGTTTCCTAGACAGCCTGAATCTTTTGGCAATTTGAAGCTTAAGCGGACAAAACTTAACGAATTGACATTAAAAGCGTTAAAGTTTTTTAAAGGTATAACTGATCTATAAGAGATAATTTCCTATTAGTCAGATGACTATTTTCAAGAACAACGAATATTTAAAAAAAAAGTTTCAAAATGACTAGAAAGTTTTTTCCATTATTTGAGGCCCTTCTGAGGCTGAAAATGCTCTAGAGGAAAATTGTCAAGTTCTAAGGAAACAGAAGCAAAAATGCTGTAGGTTTTTCCAAATAGTAATTTTTGGATGAAAAAATTACCTCCTCTTTTTCAAAAATCTTTTGAATACCTCATAATTTTCTACTGGCAGAATACATTAGAAAAAGTTGACAAACATAAATTAATGATCTTTTCCCATCTGTATGTCAGAAAATTTGCTGGAAACTTCAGAACTTTTTGCTGATTAAAATACGGTTGAAAAAATCAACAAATGATCAGTTTCAAATTATGCTGTTTATCTATTTTTTTTGGCTTTTAAACAATTTTTTCAGTACATTTTCATCAGTAGGTAGTCTTGAAATGTTCGAAAGATTTCTTAAAACGTTCCATTTTAAAAACCGGAAATATCGAAGAGATATCCTTTATGCATGAAAGAGTACTTTGTTCCCTATTTTTTTTTATTATAAGAACTGTTAGGTCTGAAATAATTCAAAGCTGTTGAATTTTGCCATACCAAAATCACAGCTCGCGAGTATTATAATTATATCTCTGAATTATTTAGGTCTGACGTCTCACCCTGTATACGGAAAAGGAAAGACCTGGAACAAAGGTGACATTGAAAGACTTTTGCATAAGCTCGTTATCGAAGGTTATCTTCAGGAAGAAATGTACATCAATAACGAAATTGCTTGTGCGTATATCCAAGTTGGATCTAAAGCCGCGGAACTGATGAATAATAAAAACGTCAAGGTAAATAAAAATCTTGGGCTTTTGAAAGAAAATAAATAACAGTTATTTTATATCCTTTACTTTTTATTAGGTTAAATAATATTTAATTAAAGTAAATATCGTTTGCAGATAACTTTCAACACTCGAGTATCGAACACGTCATCAACAGCCGTTGCAACTGTCTCGACAGTCAAGGAACGAACGCATCCAGATCTAAGGGAGTTGGAGGATAAATGCTATACTGAATTGATGACCATAATCCGAGGAATAGCGGGTGCTTTGGATGTTTCCGCTGCATCTATTATGAACATGATCGCCATCCGGGCGATGAGTCAACAATTGCCCGTGGACGAAGAAGCCATGCTGAAAATTCCTCATGTGACGAAAGCCAACTTTGATAAGTACGGAAAGTCGCTCCTCGACGTTACTCAGAAGTACGCTGCAGAAAAAATTGGTGAGTTTTTCAATTTTGAAGTATCCACTGAATTAATGTGTATAAGTTAAACATGGATTCACGTATATTTAAGTAAATTTTACCTAATGCCATGCAATGCAATTGACTGCAAGGTGGGTTAAAATTACGATGTATAAGTTAGATAGAACCGACATTCATTCACAATTATTCAACGGAATACAATTGGATTCCCAAAAATTTATATGTATTACAAAAAATTCAGTCAATTTGAATTTTAAATAACTGCATGTAAATAAATAAATTGAAATGAAGTAACAGCAACTGAACGACCTAAATTTACGGGAATTCAATGGACCTGAAAAGAATAGATGTAAATTCAAACGCATCAAAGTGTTTCTAAGAGAATAAAATGAATTGAAGAAAATCAAATTCAACTTTTGAATGTAAACGAAGTCATCGGAATACAATGGAATTCAAGTTGTTTCAAAGGTGTCCTCCAACGAAATTTATGATGAAATTGATTTCAATCCAAGAACCTTAAAAGTAACCCAAAATAATTTATATGAATTCAGGATGGATTCAAGTAAATTAAAGTAAATTCAACCTAATGACGTGTAATGCAATTGGCTGTAAAGTGAATTCTAATTAAGTTCAGCGAAATTGAGAAGTATTAAAATAAATTCTTTATGATTCAACGGAACCGAATTAATTTTAAGTCAAACTAATATAAAACAAAAAAATTCCAGTTAATCTTAAAAAATTTCAATGGATTCCAATAACTCCAGTTCATTTCAATTTAAAATGTTTGAAGTATCGCGGTTATGTAGAATCTTTTGAGCTCATAAAAAGAAGAGAGTATAAGCGGTACAAGCAAATATTCGGAATATTCCGGAGTAAACTTGATTAAATTGAAATATTGTAAAAATTATTTAACGGAAACATAAAGAATTCAAATAAAATTGAACGGGAATCTTCTTTATCTAAAAGAATTGAATGAAACTCAAATGCATTTTTTGTTAATAATAATGCATCGCACTCGACAAAAAACGCATCTGTCTATCCCTAGGTGCATAATATACTATTCTACAATCCCAAATTGACCATAATTGTAAATTTTACAAGTGGTAATTTGATAACTAATCTGAAACATTTTTAAATATTTTCATTTTAGTTTTGATGACCGAATTAGCACAGGAAAGTGAAGAGGATGAGAGTGAAGGTGAAACTTGGCAAGTTGATGCGAGCTCCACGTACAGTAATGGAAGTAGCAGCAGTCAAGGAAGAAAACGCAAAGGAAAAAGCTGGTATCGAGGTGGTGCGAAGAAATTTAAAAGAGCCTCAAGGTATTTATTTTCCATTCAAGAGGATTTTGAATTTTGGAAGTCTTATCAAGTCTAGCACTAGAATATTTTTTTTCACAATTTCCATAGTGGAAGATTCAACAATGATAATATGCATTTTGTTATTTCAGTTCTACACGAGGAAAAGCTTCAACGTCCACGCGAGGAAAATACTCAACATCTACGCGAGGAAAAGCATCTACCAGAGGTAGAGGAGCTTCATGTAGTAAAACTGGCATGGTTCAATTCAAGAGTAACAACTTCACTGATCCTCGATTCACAAAATTTAGTTAAGATAAATTAGTGGATCATCAGATATCGCTCTTATTAGAATGTCATCGATATTTTTATATCTCAATGTCCATTAATTCGACACGCATAAAAAAATAAATAGTAGTAAAGGGATAATAAAATGTTCGCTGGGTAAGATTTGTCACGGGTAAGATCCATAAGTACAATTCAGGGCAATTTGACACGGCCCACCAGTAGTTTGTAAATAAGATACTTATTTTTTTCTACAGACTTAGAGGATAGGTATTTATTAAAACGTCGATTAAGTTTTAAGTTGTTATATATAATTTTTACGGATTTGTTTTGGTTGAAGCGTATTCAAAAATTACATTAAGTTTAGTTATATTCTATAGTATTTTGAGATAAATTATTAACTTATAGTAACAACTCTTAGAATCAGATTTGTCTTCTACATTATTGAACAAAACTGTTATACTTTAGGAAAGAAATTGTCTGGGATTCTGGACTAAAATAAATACTTGTACTTTTCTATTGAAAGATTGCAACTCCTTTGTAGAAATAGACATATTACATTTTCATTCGACAACGCTGAATTTTCTCACACAAAATTTCGGGGGTTTGTCTAATTTAATTACGAAAGAAAGAATTTATTATTTACTTAAGAACTATTATTACCTGCTGGATAAGTTATACGGGGTTTTGTATTTACAAATCGGGCTGGATTATTCTCGCTTGTCGATCCTCGTTTTTAATGTGTTTTTTCAAGAGGTCCATAACTTCATTGTCGAATTCCGAAGGTGTTGGTTTAACATTCGTTGCCCAGTGAAAAATATCCCAATCGTTGGAAGGCAGATTTATCAAACGATCGTACAATTTAAGTTGAGATTCGTCGAAGTTGTCTAAATATTTCTTGGCAAAGGTGCTAAGCAGGAGACCGTTTTCTAACATTCCACGCTTCCGGGATTGGTAGAGCAATCTTAAAATCAAAAATAATCCAATAAGTCAAAGATGAGGATTGTATAGTTTACAAATACACATCGAAAAACTTAATGAGAGGCATGAAATTCATACTTTTCTTAAAGGATAATTTTCGAAAAAAGTAAAAGAAAACTGTCATTCGGACAAATGAAGAAAAACAGATATGTACGAGGATTTCCTTTTGGATTCAAACATGCCTTTCTGAAGGGTCTTCGAAAAGATAACTATTCAATTTTTAAACGCACCGAGCCCTTTTCAAGGTCATATTTTCACCTTCTCGTTCCACGTATGGAGGAATAAAAGGTTCACGACCCTCGGGATGAACAATATCATCAATCTCTGCTTTGTGATTAACGGTGGTTGTCGTAATAGTTTTTCTTACTACTGGTCGCACCTTGAGAATTATATTATGATTAATTACGTTCTAATAAATCTCAACAAAACTATCATTCACATTCCAATTAATTGGTATCACCTCCACTTGTTAAATTATTCATTTGTAATCAAAATCCAAACCAATATTTATAGGTTGATAAAATATGTAATAAACCGGGCAAATCGGTTTTCACATTATATAAAATGAATGACGCAAAACAAACGCAATTAAATTATCCTTTATTAAAGCACTCAGATATTTACAGGAAAGATAGAACTATAAAACAAATTCACAGATTCCAAAGATGCATAAACAACACCTAACCTAAATTATCGAATCAAAATTATGAACTATATCGAAATCAGTGGAATACACAAAATCAGAAAATTAGATAAACTTATTAAAATAAGCTTGAATCTTGAATTGTTGATAAAAATTGGAACAGAAACCGGTAATAATATGAAATAAAAACTATACAAAATATGCAATGAATATGTTACATACCAGTGCAGTGCCGAATTTATAAATACAATTCATTTTCACTTAATGTTTCTGAGCTTCCAGGTTCCGCAAATGATAATTTATTTACTATTTTTTTATAGAGTTTATGCGTTGTTTTTCACTATTTTTCATTCACACAATCGCATACGTCGCATATGCATCAAAGCTGTGTACCAAAGATATTATTGTGTGCCTAATGTCAAATATTCAAATTACGTAATCGTAACTCCCACAAGCTCCATGATTGGTCGTAATTTCGTGAAAAACCAGCTGAATTTCAACCAATCAAATTACACAGATCGCTAGTGCTTTGTGCTTTGCGCACTTTCATTGACGGTTGTTTTTGAACTTTGTTTACGGTCCATAATTTGTTCTGCGTGCGGACACTCGCTCTAAACGTGTTCCAACTAGTTTTTATATGGATCAACTACACTTTTATTATTTATCAAAAATATAATGATTTTATATCGCACATGTAGAGGTGTGTGCTGAATTTTCCTTGAGATGAGTGTCCCGTTTTGGAGTTTTTGAATTTCATGAAGGTAACATAACCTTAAACTTGTACAAAAGTCTTTCAACTTTATTTTTCTGTAATTTTTGTCTGAAAATGGTTATATTTGACGTCCAGCCTAATCTAATGCTTTTTGATTATCAAAGAATTATAATATTTACAAAGAAGAAACATTAAAAACAACTTGGAGTGAAGAAATAAAATTCTCAACAAGCTATAACCTCCAAATATTATTTTAATTTTCTAATAATTTTTCCATGTGATTTGATCGTTCTAGTAAATTTTCATATAAAAATACACAGATAACATAGTCATCATATTTTTGGGGATGCTAACATTTATTATTGGTGTAAAAGTAACATATCTAGGTATACCTACTCCAAAATAACTCAAAGTCATATCTTCAAAATACCTTTTTAAATGAGTATATATCCATTTTGAATCATGTGTTTGTACGTCGAACATAAAAAGACACTATTTCTGCTAATGAACATCGCGACATTCTAACATTTTTCACGAATATCGAACATTTTCAAGGGTAAAATGAGTTCTTCGCAAATTTATTTGAAACCCCGTGCTATTTTTGCTATTTTCAGGATTTTCTTTCTTGTTTTAGTTTATACAGGGAATAATGGTAAAATTATTTTTATTTTGTTCGTAAAGTGAAAACAATTTATTATCTGAAAGCAGATCTTCTCTTTCCAAGAAAAAATAATCATCTTCACCATTTTTCAATCCTTCCTTGGTTTTTCTCATCAGTTTCGACAGATACTAAAAATCTTGACAAATTGGTGAAGAAAACCCTTAAAATCTCTAAAATTACAGTAGAGGCAAGATTTGTTGAAGAAAATGAAAAATCACTTCGTTTTTATCATTTCAGAGAAAAAATAAGACGGGTTTCAAAGTATAATGTACGAAAAAAAAACTTGTTTTACCCTCAAAAATCCAAACATGCTACCTGCTGGCGTGTGTGGTTTGAAATATCTATAGCCGTAAACCTATTTTTATTTATTATTTTTATCATACCAATAAGACCTATCGGGGTAAGCGTAACTCGTTTGTTTCCAGCCTCGCTGAACTACTGGGAATCAAGGAATTTATTTGGAAAGATTTGGAAATGGAACTGACATGGGAAAGTTTGAGTAAGAGATGTGTAGGAGAAATAACTACAATGTGTTCCTTGAAAATGTTTATTTCAACCACAGTGTGATTTTGGATGAATCCTATTTTCTAGAAATAATTTTTAATAAAAACAGACATTCCATCACGTTCCAAGCACTGGGTAGTGTTACGACATTTTTCTTGAGACAAACCCTCCCAAGTATAGTGCTAGGGTTAGAGTTACGGAATGGAAAATGAACTTCAACATTCTCAAAGAAATTTATCATTGAGGGATCAATGCAATCCTCTACCAATTGTTATGGAATATTAATATTTTTTATTCTTGATCGAGATTTTCCCGTTCGGCAATGAATGGTTGAATAATGAAATTTTGGAGTTTTACCATTTATATTTTTTTAATAGGAAATAAATGTCTCAGTTCAAAGGTTCCCGATTCTGGACATTAAAATGATAAGAAATGAAATTTATGATTCCTTTTAATTTACCAGATATTTTTCTACAATGAATTATAAATATAATGGATTGTCAGGAAACTAGTACTATTAAAAATACAATGATGGTGAAAACAGCGGAAAAAAATTTTTCATCGTGGAGATTATTCACTAATGATGTGAGTCCAGATAGTGATACTTCTGCAACCTTCTTAAGGGCCTCTCAACTTCCGAGAGCATCTTTCCAATCTCTTCTCTCTATGGACGATACCATTTTAAATGGTGTAGTAGAATTACATGACAGAGAAGATCTAGAAATAAACACTAGAATTCCACAAAATGACGAACTCATCGAAGATGTTGAAATAAGCACAGGAGTTTCCCAAACTTGCATAGTCCCTGAAGATATAGAATTAAACACAGGTATTTCGCAAAGAGACCCAGATTTTTTTAGTCCGATCCCAAAAAAAAGAAGGAGCCAAAACGGCGAGGAAGGAAACGCCGCAAGTTTGGATGTGAGAAACGTTTCCGTCTTCAATAATTCTCTTCTTATAGCAATGTCATGCGATATCGGCAGAAATGCAATTCAAAAGGAAGACAATTCTTTTTATGGACTTCCAAGTAAGATCAAGGCCATGTTCAAAAAACATAAAGGCATTGATGAACTTTATCGTGAGTTTCTGTTTTTTTTTATTGAAGTTAATTTCAAGTTGTCCTGAATTTTCAATAAATAATCTGAAATTCGTAATTTTTCAGAATGGCAGGAAGAATGTTTGAATCTAGAGGCTGTGAAAAATAGGAAGAATTTAATTTACGCTCTTCCGACAAGTGGAGGAAAAACTTTGGTCGCTGAGATTTTAATTCTTAGGGAAATCATGTGCAATAAGAAAAATGCGATGTTAGTCCTTCCATACGTCGCTATCGTACAGGAAAAGGTGATCATTATATTGCTTCTATAAGATTTCAAAGACTTTACAATTATGACTGCTCGAATCTTTTCATGTAGAAAAATTATGTTTTTTTAAGTTCTAATTATTTCATAAATTCCAATCTTTCAAAGTTTGGAAAGTTTTGAGTTTTTGTCACTTTTAACTCTACAAGCGCTTTGAAAATTCAATTTGAATGATTGAAATTTGGAAACTTCCATTTCCAAGTATTTGCAAATGATGATCTAGGCTCTCTTCAAAACAATTGACATCTTCTAATATAAACAGGTTCAAGCAATGGCACCTTTTGGTTTGGACTTAGAGTTTTTAATAGAAGAATACGCAGCCGGAAAAGGATCATATCCCGTAAAAAAGAGAAGAAAAAAGAACAGCGTTTACATCTGCACCATCGAAAAAGCAATGGGAGTTGTTAATAATTTAATAGAGTTGAATCGCCTTAGTGAGGTAGAAAATTTATTCCTCTAAAATATTATATTATTTCTGTGCATATTTTTTATGTAAATTAAGTGAAGACCATTTTTGTTTACCATTTTCAGAAATTATTTTATAATTTTTAATATACTTTCTTAGATCGGAATTGTAGTTGTTGATGAATTACATTTACTTGGGGAGGGCGGAAGTAGAGGAGCAACCTTAGAGGGTTTACTGACAAAAATAATGTTTTCAGATGGTAAGGAACAAGTTTTCAAATTGCGCTCATTTTCTATTCGATTTGAAAGATAGACAAATTTGTCTTTTTATATAAGAATAGCAATTGCAAAAATAATGAAGATTGAAGAAATCAAACTATAAGTAGAATTATTTTATAGAAAACCTGCACATAGTCGGAATGAGTGCAACTATCGGAAACTCAAAAGAAATAGCAGTTTTTCTAAATGCTGAAGTCTACGAAAATAATTTCAGACCTGTGCAAATTCAGGAATACGTCAAGTCTGGTTCCGAAATTTGCAAGATCGATATAAAAAGTGATGAAGTTTTTACAGATAAGAAAGTTGTTAATTATTCCGTAAGTTCGCCGTTTGGAATAATTTTCGAGTTTATTAGAATAATGAGAAAAAAAACTTTTCTAAAAACTATATTTTGATCCCTTATTCCTTATTCGTGTCTCTTAAGCAATATATTTGTTCTTCACAGTATACACCAGAGTTATTAAATATTGATCCTGATCATATTGGTGGTTTAGTGATGGATGTAGTCCCAAAAGATTCTTGTTTAATATTCTGTTCAAATCGGAAAAATTGTGAAAGCGTTGCAAAATTGCTGACAAAAGTTCTTCATAGGTAAACCAATAAGTATTTATGGTTTTGAAGAAATATGTGAGATTTTTCCAAAAGAAAATAGCATTACGTAATTGAAATATTAATATAATATATATAATAGTAATATTTAAGGCGCCACTTGCATAAATTTATTTATTTATTTGTGCAACACAAAATTTCAGAAAGTTACTAGAGGAAAAAAAGGAGGAAAAGATGGCCCTAGAAAAGACATTAAATGTTGAAGGAGCTTTGTGTCCTATATTGAGGAATACAATTAGATACGGTGTAGCATATCATCATTCTGGACTCACTTCGGAGGAAAGGAAATTAATTGAGGATGCGTTTAGGGAAGGAACAATCTGCGTTATATGCTGCACTTCCACCTTGGCTGCTGGAGTAAATTTGCCAGCGAGAAGGGTTTGTTAATAATTCATAGAGTGAATTCTAAAAAAGTAACATTTGAAAATAATTCACCAGTTGCAAACAAACAAATGTTGCATGCAGTTCAAAAGAAGGGAAATAGTAAATAAAATCTTTTCAGGTGATTTTAAGGAGTCCCTACATCGGGATCGAATTCTTAAACTCAAGCAGATATAAACAAATGATTGGACGAGCAGGACGAGCAGGAATGGGAGAAATTGGTGAAAGTATTTTAATTTGCAGATCCGAAGAGATTCCGAAGGTATCCGATTGCATTTGGTTCTATAGTTAAAACACTGGGCTCGAGGAATTATATTTGATCAAAAGTGAAATAGAAACAGAATTATTTTATGCTGAGTGCACATTTTCCGAAATTCTTTTAGGTGAGGGCGCTACTGCAATCCAAAATGGAAGATGTGCTCAGTTCTCTTCATACTGAAGAAGATAGAGGCATACACAATTTAATATTGAGTGCAGTTTTGCTATCAATCGCAAAAACTGTAAACGATCTTCATAGTCTTTCAGCCAAGACTCTTCTCAGTGTTCAACAGAATCGTTTAGGAGTCAAAGTAAAAGAAGTCACGGATAAGGCAATATTGGATCTTCTAGAAAAGAAAGTTTTAAAAATCAAAGGAGAGAAGGCAACGTATAATGATTTTAAAGGAAAAAGTAAAGTCATTCCTTCCGGGGAAACAGAATTAAAGTTGAGTGAATTGGGTCGAGCTGCAATGAAAGGTTCTCTTATTTTTATCATTTCAAATTAATATATTTTTTTAGTAAAGATATGTTTTTACTTTTAAATAATCTTTGTTTCTCTCAACTTTAGCTTGCATCAGTTTGCAAGTCGGAAGTACTTTGAATGATGACTTGAAAGCTGCTCAGAGACACTTGATTTTGCAAGACGACCTCCACCTTTTGTATTTATCAACGCCTTATGAATTGACAAATATGGTGTACCCTGTGGGCTCTGTTTATCATGAAGTAGTAAGTAATTATTGCCATAATATTGGGAGGTTAATACTGAAATCCAAAATCATATAACTACATATCTGAATAAAAGTTGATCAATGCTCTTTTTTCTACAAATCCAAATCGCATTAAAGCTATATAGATAATATCTTAAATAAAATCTGTGATCACTGTTCGGAAGTGTGGTTTTTGGTAGAAAATTAACGAATGTCACAGAGATTATCTCGGAGCAAAATTCGAGTTAAAAAATTATTTCTAAACAGTTTCAACTCCTATCAACTTTGTTTCGTGCCCCAAACTATTATTTCCCAAATTGAATCTGGTAACAATAAAAAATCAGGAAAATGTATTGATTATTTTTTTCTGAATGAAATCAACTTTTCTTCTCGATTATATTTTGGTTCAGGAAATTAACTTGGGGCATAAAATATTTTTGAGTCAAGAAATAAACTCTATAGAAGTTGTGAATGTTTAGGAATAATTTTTGAAATCTGAAATGTTGCTCTGTGAAGAGGCAAAGTTAGTTACCAACCTGCATTTCCAAAAACAGCGTTTGAAAATTGTTTTTGTCTAAATACCATAAAATTATTAAACTCTATTATTATGCCATAATTCTGACTAGATTTGGCGAAGTTTTCCAGATGTTATATAGAAATTGACGCGATTTGTTATGCTCGAAAGTTTGTTGTCCTGATAATAATCAATTACGTATCATGTATACTCTATTGTAATGTTTTTATATTTTCTCAAGGTGATTAATTTAAAGAAAAAACAAATGGACATTGCGAGGCTGATTGGCATCACGGAAGCTTTGGTTGGCAGATTGAGATCAGGAGCTCAGCCTAAGGTAAAGTTAAATAAAAATTGTCGTTAGAATCTTTCACATAGTTTTAAATGGTTTAAATAAGGAGTTTCAATAGGCAATGTGTTCATCGTTTTAATTTATGAATTATTTGAAACATTATTTTTTCCCTTAAAAAAATCTTTCTCGAAAGTGGTTGATAAAGGGGAAAAAATGGTTTGGTCATGAACATGTTTTTTCTCAAAGTGATTGTTCTCGAGAAAAATGAGAAACCTCTGTTTTATTTAGCCGAACAACCATTTTTTGGAATTTTTCCAAATCACAATTAGCCCTCATTTAATTTCTCTTTTCTTCCAGTCATTGTAGTTATTACATAATTGCTTTAGGAAAAGGAAAATTTTTATTACTGATATTAATAATCAATTATTTAAATATTGATGAGACCAGTAGACAGAAAAAATTAACATCATAATATTATTTTTTATTACTGAATCTGAATCTAATCTTTGAAAACTAATTAGTTCACATAATAATACATTTTTTTTGTACAGAATGTTCCCGAGAGGGTGATTAAAAGATTCTACATAACTTTAATGTTACAAGAATTGCGGGAAGGTAGAAATGTTTACGACGTGGCTGACAAGTATCAAGTGAATCGAGGAACTATTCAATTTCTCCTGAACTCTGCTGCCTCCTTTGCTTCATCCGTTGCACGATTTTGCGAAGTACAATTTCTTTTCAAATCAATCATTTTATTCTATTTATATTTCAATAAATGAATCCTAATATTTCTATCCTGAAGGAGTTAGAAGAATTCTGGGCATTCAAGGGGATTTTTACCAGTTTTGGAAGAAAACTCGAATACTGTTGTTCCCAGGAATTAGAACCCTTAATGGAATTACCTTACATCAAAGTGGTACGAATTCAATTTCATACGGAAAACTTTTTTTTATAGGAGCATTCACATATGATGCCACACTTCAGGGAAAACGTGGAACAAGGGGTACGGGGGTCTCTAGAATCTCTGAAACATGCTTCACATCATATGTAAACGCTTCCTACGCTCAAAAATGGCAAACACTTGTTTTTTTATGAGAAAATATCTTCTATATATAAATCTAAAATATTCTCAAGGGGAGGGCTCGTCAACTTTTCAAGGCCGGATATACAACTCGAGAGTCCATTGCAAATGCGACTGTTGCTGAACTTCGAGACAAGATTGAACACTTGCCAGGGAAAACAGCCTTTCAAATCATCACAGCAGCAAACGTAAGTACATTAATTAAATATAAAATAATATTACATATCAAATAAAAATAATATATCTTGTTTCAATTATTTCATTTTAGCTTTTGATTCGCGAGGAAGTAGAAACTCACGAAGATTTGGCTGCAGATGCAATGGAAAAACTGAAACCCAAAAGACTGAACGTATGACATTAATTTCCTTTCCTGTTATTATAATTTAATTTATAAATATGTAAATTTATTAGTATCGTCGCTAAAGTACTGGTAAGAAAGATCAACGTTAAGATTATTTATTTTGTTTTCAAACTCTAATAACTTATTTGGAATAAAGGCGGTATTTTGTACATTGGGCGAGAATAAAGTTAAGTTACTTTTATACTTAATTGTTTTTTAAAAAATATTTCTCTCGGATTTGAATTGCTGCTGGAGTCAAAAAATAAAAATCGTGTCTTTCAGAGCAATTTGTTTCGAGATTGACAAATTGTTTAAGCACACACGTACATTAATTCCCATATCGCGTTTTGTTGTTAATTCAAGAGTTGATTGATAACAAACGCTTGATGGAACACACGGTAAACTTTCACCTATTCATATTTATGACATAAATGTTTTAATTCACAATACATATTTATTCTTTGAAATTTTACAGTAAAAAATACATCATTTGATAGAACTGGATACTCTTTATTATTTTTAAGCGTCTCTTGAATTTCATTCATAGTTACACTCGCAACTAAACCAAAATTTTTTTCTGAATTATATTCAAGGTATGGACATGCTAACAAACAAATAAAAAATTACATTCAAGGTAAAATTCAGATCTATTACATCCACACATTGAACTAAAGATACTTATTAGAAATCTAGTTTCTAGAGGATACATAATCGCCAAAATCCAAGCGTCATGTTTCAAGTTTAAAAATCGGACATCCATAAAATTCACAAAAGGTTCACAAGAAAAAAAAAATTGACGCAGCAATCGACAAATACTTTTTAATTGTACAAAATAACGTTGTCGTCATTTTCTGGAGAGAGTGGTTATTCTGAGTACATGATCCAATAAGCGTAAAAATTCATCCGAATAATAGTCAAAGAAAAAGTGAAAAGCTTAGAACATTCGCAAACACGCGGTTCCCCTAGGCTTTCACTCGTCTCGTCATAATTCAGTTCTTTCAATTTACAACTTCATTGGTGAATACTGAACACTCGCTACTGCCTTTACAATAATTCCAGCGCGAACTCACATACACACACACGCCTATAATGAAATTGATCACGCAGTAACCTAATTTCAACTACGTGAAGCCTGACGAAAATTCGTATTTAATTAAAAATTATGCTACAATGCCTGTAGACTACCCTAAAATGTAAAGTAACATGTATGAATTCAAAGAGCATACACTATATATACTTTAAAGAACTACCCTATGCCATGGTTACAGTATATTGTGAAATTCAGTCGACAATCAATCAATAAGTAACTAGCGGATACGTGATATTTTTATAATAAAAAAGTCAAACATTCATAAATTGATTTAAAATATCATACTTCTATCACAAGTCACAATATGTACATTTCCTCCATCAGTGTCACTGGTGGAGAAGAAAACGCATGTTTCTTCAACTCTGCAATTTATATCGCCGGGAACTTTTAAAATCAGTCTTATAACACAAAGTTACTTTCCCGATAAACCCGACGATGGAATAAATTTAAAGATCGGTATCATACCATGCGGCCACCTGGTTGTTATCTTGGGGTGGTGCAGGAAGCTCTTCGAGATTATCGAAGCTCAGATCACCTTCTTGGGCCATTTCCATGGTGTCCATTTGGCCATAAGGTGAGCCTCCACCTAATTCCAATCCTTGCATTGAATCTACTGGTATCTGGTCATAACCTGCTGAGAAGATTAAAGCAATTCTCATCTTCAAAGTTTTTGAGACAAAGGATAATATAAATAAACAAACACTTGAAATTTATTGGAACTTTTTATAAAAATTACAGTAATCTAACTTATTAATGTTTAAGGTATAGGTGACTCCATAAAATCAGGTACTTTTTGTTGATGTCTTACTCTCCTATTTTCTTCCATTTAAAGAAAAAATAATGCTGCAATTTTGTAGGAATTAAGAGAAAAGTTTGAACCTTGGCCCAAGGTCTTCAAACGCTTAAAAATGTTCTTTTTCTTCTGTAAAAATGAAAAAAAAAACCTACATAAAAGCAAGAATCATGATAATAAAATGACGGTAGGCACCGTTGAAAATGATTTGACCCTAATTTTATTTAGAATACTCCCCTTGGGAGTGAAAAAACTCAGTAAGAGGTTGAAAAATGATTATGTGCTTTTTTCATATGCCTTGGATACTCTGAGGCTTTAATAAAAAAAAAATGACCTACGAAAAGTTTAAATGTGTGCCAGTGAGAAAAGAACCCTTAAATTTTTTAAACTATCCCTTAGACGCAATATAACGTTTTTACACTACTTTTTATAATTCCTTATCAGAGAAGTCCTAGAATGACTTTAAACATAATTGCATAAATATTCAATAGCTTCTCTAATCATTTGATTAAAGACTGATTGAAGTTCGGTTTTAATTTTCTGAGGTAATTCTGTCAAATAAGGAGTTTTCTAACTCTCAAGTTGTGATCCAGATTTGTCAAGAAGCTAAGGAGCTTATTAAAAGTTACGTCTTTGAAATATAAAAGAATAAAACAGGATGGATATAGCTTTCTTTTTTTTACAGAGGGTAGTTACTGCCTTCTAACTCCAGTTTACATGAGGTGATATTCCTTTTCAGTAAATCCCAGCCTCATTTTCTGGAATCCTGGTTAAACATCCTTTGAAAAAACGTTATTTTAAATTTTTTATGGAGGATAGTTCGAAATGTTTTTCAAATTGTTGTATTTCTAATATTAGACAAGAAATCATACATGGATTTACCATTTTTGTATACAAAAAGTTTCCCTTCTTCGATTCAGTATGATAAAATATTTATAACAATGTAGGTAGACATAATAGGACATTTAACGTTAAACTGTATACGTGACTGCTATGGCAAAAATATATACAATAACACAATAATAAAATAATGCAACAAAAATCCAACAATATATAAACAGAAATAAAAATCAAATTAATTCAGATAATACAAAAAACTTTTCATTTGTGAAGGAATAATAGAATTTTTATTTTTTCTTAATTATTATTGCTGTTGAATTTTCGGATAACAAGAAAAACCACCCAATTAGGGGTTTTAAGGGTCAACATTTTTTTCCAATTTTTTCACTACTTTTCGAATTGGCTCTAGAAGAGTTGTTTTTATAAATAAATTTTGAAATTCACCACAGTTACTGTTTAAGTGAGAAAAAAAAAGAATAGGATCCCAGGATTTTTTATTTTCTGCAATTTGTATTTTACTATTTTATGCTACGTACTATACGTACGTATAATTCATAAAGAGAATAATGTCTATAAAAAAGTAACAAAAAGGACTACGAAAAATCTTTTGAGGAATAAAATGAACTCTGGGTCATTGAAATTGAAAGAAAAACACAATTTTGTCCAAAGTTTAAGGGAAAATACAAATATGCGAATAGAACATTATTGATAAATAAACATTTATGACCTTATCTTTTCTCATTGTATACGCTTCGGTTCCTTTTAATAAGAATATTTCCATTAAGTAATGGGTCATTTTCGTAAATTTTATCAATCAAATTGAAGATTGAGAAATTCTGATCTTGACTGTACAGAGTACACCTAGAACATTTTCAATATTTTTTAATTGTAATGATTTTATGTTCTGAACTTCATCCCATTAATTATCTGTATATTGTTTTCAAAACTGGAAAGATTTTGTTAGTAGATATTCATTCAAGTAACTTTTCCTTTAACTGAAATTTTTTCAACATCCTTTCAAGTTTCCAAAATATGATCAAATTCATAATTATTTGGTATATTTTTCGTATTCAAAATAAAATGAAGTTTTGGAAAAGTTTTTGGTTGTTTGGATTAGAAAAACAACAGCACACAGGATAATTGATAAAAACGATATTTCAGAAGAACCGATCAGTGTAGAATAAAAGTGGCAACTTTTGTCACCAATGAGTTTCTTTATAAATATTCAAACAATATTGATAGAGCATATACTTGCACTAGAAAACACTAAATGAGGACATGCAAAAGGAAACATGCAAAACAGAAAGGAGTGAGTTAATTTACAAACACTCAACATCAAAAAAGCAATGCAAACTTCGTAAGTATTAAGTTTCACCTATTTTACTGCGAGGTTTTGGTGACTGTTGCTTAAACTAAATTTCAAGTCCAGGGGCTAAGTTGCTGTTAAAATAACAAAGACTTAAGTATATGTAATAAGTTTAAATAACCTAGTTGGTAGAGTTAAATCTAAAGGAGTTAAAGTCAAGATTACAGGATCAAGTTCACAAGAATCAAGATAATTCGTGCTTTTACGTTAACCCTTTTTAAAACTACTTTGTTGAACAATTTTTATTTAGGAAATTAAATTCAGAATGGACATAATTCAAGTTCTCTTCTAACGTTCAACATTCAAGTTTAACCACGAAGTTCTTGGAAAATAAAAAAAAAAAAAAGATTCCAGCCATCAAATTTCGAAAACACACTCTTAAATATCTTCATTCAATAAAAACAAAAACGGCAACTTCCAGATACCTCCTTCCTACCAAAGTTTCGGTGTTCATTCGAAACCCTTCCCAAAACTTTTTTTCAAATTGGAGTGTGTTGCCTAGATTTGATCGTTCGGGTCTTGTTTCTGTTTAATTTCCAAGAATTTCGTATCCGTTGAAAAAGAATAAGCAGATTTATAAAAGGTATTCCAGAGAGAAGATTTTCAAGAAAGTATTTGTCTTATTGATCTTAAGTAGAGGTAATTTTCAACCGACAGTCGAGTTAAACATTGTCTTGAGTAGAAATGCGAACCGTGAGGAAGTTTTTGAGACGAGATCATTACCTTGTTGTTGATAGATTCGACCTGCATGGCTGCTGTGGATACTAGGTGGTCCTTGTCCATACATACCATCATAGGGATGATCGGGCCCAAGGATGTCCTAGAGAGTAGGTATAGCAAAGGTCAACACAAAACATTTCTACAAGCGTGTCGTGATACCTTGGATCTCTGAAGGAAGCTCAGTAACGTCAATTAACTCGTAAAATTTATATTATTTCAACAAAAAATTACCACAAAATTTTTAATCTGACATTGGAATAAATTCTTTCACATGAGAATAAACATGTAAATTTCCAAGGACATTCCCATGCAGCTAACAATTGAAAAATACGGATAATACATTTAGATATCGAATCCATCGTTCCATTTGGCACAACACTCATCACTTGAATCAAATATAGGTGTAACTTGGAGTTTCCAAAAAATACTTATTAATTTCTCCTTTTGAAATTGAAAGGACTTTAAGAGAGTTTGGAAAAAGGTTTTTTAATTTGGGAAAGAATTTATTGTTTCCGTATTCATACACGATACGAAGTGCAAAATGTATGTCAGAGATTAATATTAATCGAGCCTAGATCTGTTGGAAAACAAATTAAACGTCTTGTCTTTGATGCTGATTCTAGAAGCAGTCAACTTGTTTAGTAACAATTTTGTTGAATTTCATTTAATAAAAACACTTTATTATAAACAAGAGAGTGCGGTTGATGGTGAGGATGCCGCCAATAAGTGAGCACATAAATGTCGCTAATTTTTGTGAGTGGTGCTTCATGTTTAGTCAACATAAGTTTTGTGTTATGAGCCAAAGGATATGAAAATTAACTACGCAGAACTATACAATTTTTAATGCATACAAAAAATATGAGCCTCAGAATGAAATAAAAATAATATCAAGCGAAGAGTGCTCTAGGAATGTAAAATAATTTCATACCTGATGATTAGCTATCACAAACATAGTCTTTACGAGAATACAGGATAAAAACGATTTCAAAATGAAAAAAAAACTGGGAACTATAAAAGTTAGAACCTAGTAGTTGCAAACTTTTGTCAACTTTTTTCATAATGATATGGAGTGCTCAATCTGCACTAAAATTTTCAAAAATTGTTATCTCACCTGCAAATCGGGACCCATTCCGAAGTCACCGCCGTTCCACAAATTGGGGTCTTCGCGGAAGAGGGAATTAGTTAATTCCATGGAAAGCCTTTTTTTATAGTCTTGCGGTTTGTCTTCCGACATGCGGAATAACACTGCTGCAGCGTAGGTAGCAACACCTTCGTTCCTCGAATGCAGGAGTTCTGTTAAAGGTGCAGTTGCACCTTCTTGTTCGATAATTTCTGCGCCTTCCTTGTCTGCTGCCAATTCACAGAGCACGCCAGCCGCAACGCGTTGAATGTTTTCAATTTCGTTGAACAACAACTAAAAAAATTTCAAGTATTAATTCCTTTCAAAAGGCGACTACGCCAATAAAACTTCGTGCAGTTTTCAAAGGATACTGGAAATTTTAGTACGGAAAGCAATAATTTTATTATATATATACTTAAAGTTGCAACATTTTTGAAGTGAAATTTTAATGAGATAGTATTTTTTAGTAAATTAATTGTGCACTGAAAAAACTGAAACCATATCTGCTTATTTTTTATTTAAAAATGGATTTATCATATTTTGTTCGCTCAACCCTCTAATGACAAATTGCCGAAGGTCATAATTTACTTAGATGTCAAGTATTCGATGAACTTGACTGAAATGGTTATGAAATATCTGGACGAATCTTCTCACCTGAACGAAAATTGGAACGACGTTTTGAGATCGGATGACGCTTCTGTTATGCAATTCTCGTGCAAGAATGTGAAGAGCTCCGACGGTACCTTCAACAATTTCTTCCATACGAACTCCATCTGCATAAGCTCCAGGTGTCACCTGACTTCCAGCACTCGCCACGGATGATCGTTGCTACGAAAATTAAAACCCCTCTAATATAACTGTTCAATAATTTATAGCTTGAAAGGTTGTATCAAAAATTACCCTCTGCGTGTCTTGATATGCTCGCATGAGAAGTCTGATGAGATGGTGAATCGCTCCGTGTTCGCGCAGAGGTGCGTGATTTGCATTGCACAAGGCCAGATTTCGGATCAATCCGATGACTGCCTTCACCAATGGCCATCTGGAAGGTGGCTGAAGAAGTTTCACGATAACTTGAATACCGTGATTTGAACGCGCAGCATTCTGTGCCATTTCTGCTTCTTGATGACGAGATGTTAAGTGACGCAGAGCACAAACGGCTGGTTCTGTGATTTCTTCTCTGTCTCCTGCATTCACAATCGTACGCACGAGAGCGTCGACTCCTCCAACTTGACATACCGTCTCCTAAGAAAAAAATTATAAAATTATTTTTAAAATATATCCGCTGGCGCTGCTTCAAGAATAGAGATTCTCTCTAAAAACTCGATGTTTGAAAAATCTTATAATTAGAAAAAATAAAGTTCTGATGAGTTGCTTACCTTATTGCGATGATTGTTGCAAGTGAGATTAGAGAGAATGCCAGCTGCGCAAGTAACGACATTCACGTCACTGGATCCAAGCACTTGCACCAATCCTTGAAGCAAGGCTCCCAGGCCGTCCACTTTAGTACCAGCATCAGACAAATTTCTCAACGTCCAAAGACAATTCTGTACCAGCCTTTGACTTGGGTTACCAAGATGCATAGCAAATGCTTGCATTCCACCAGCCTCGACAATTGCAGGTTTGTTGCTCGAGCAAACGGACAAAACTGCGGAATGTGAACAGAAGTCAGAATGTAAATCTCTTGAGAAGGGAATACTAATATAATTCCTAAAAGAATAGGAGAATCTTTTCAAAACAAACCTTTTAGAACTCTGGAAGTAGTCCAGAGCAACTTCTCGTAATCATACGAGCGCATGATACGGACCAACTCAATGGGTCCTTGGGACGCGAGGATGATGAGCTTGCTCTCTTGATTTCCGTATGCAAGAATCTGCAGACAATCCGTCACAATAGCCAAGAACTTAGCGTTGTTTCTCTGTAATAGGGCGACCATCTTTTGCAGACCTCCGGCAAGTCTGACAGCCATTTTGGATCCCTCTTGGTGAAGGAGAAGATTATGGAGAGTTGTGGTCGCGTAAAAAAGAACAGACTCCATAGGTGAGCTAAGGAGCTTCACAAGCGCTGGAATACCTCCGCTTTTGAAGATAGCCAAGAGACCTTGTCTGTGGTGAGACAAATTATGCAAGGTACCGACAGCAGCTTTCGTGGATTCAAGATCGTCACTATTGGAAATAGCGCGTACCAAAGCGGCAATCATCTGAGAACTGTTCATGATGGCATGGCGCGAAGCTTCCTTCTTCGAGAGCTGATGGACCATCATTGCTGCCTGAGAAACGACAACTTGGTCCTCATCGTTCAGGAGCTTTATCAACTCTGGAATCGCTCGGGTCGCGAGATCTGCATCGTCTTGGTAGTTGATAAGATTCACGACGGCATGCTTGAGCATCTGACTTGGCTCTGCCAATCTTTGAACAGCTGTTGGCTGAGCTGGATCGTACTGTGTCGAGGGGAACTCAATACCTTCTTCCAGAGTTTCTGGAAACATTGCAGCTCGCACTCTCTGAGAACGAGTAAAGCTCAATTGTGAGTTCATTTCTGCAATAGAAACATAATATCAGTATGTGAATCCAAGTTAATAAGAATATCGAAACTAAATCAAAATTGAAAATAGAACATGGAATAGAAGATATTTTACCATCTACTTGGTCTTGGGTGAACCCTTGAGCGAATCCTTGGTCCCGATCGAACATGAGCTTATCTCCTTCCATGTCATCATCCTCTTTGCCACAAAGAGAGGGTGCCTGGGTGGCAGCCCCCGAGTGAATTCCGGAGTCACCCATGTATGAATTTTGTTGCCACATTAGGGTCTGCTCCTTCACAGATCCCATGGGAAGGTCACCAGGACCTTGATAGTTTCCGTGTGACACTGTAAACCAATTTTTTGTATGAGGTTGTGTTTGGCAATAACTATTATTTGAATTTTTTTCTTACATTACATTAGTTACTTGTTGATACTTACTTTGTCTGGATTGGTTTGAATTCATTTGGTAACTCATGGTTATGGCAGGTACCTGTGGAAACAAATGAGTTGATTCAATCATTTGATCTGATAAGGGCAGGAAGTTTTCTGTTGTAATAATAAATACTCAGGATAGAAATAAGGGTATGGTGATTTATAATTTTTTTCAGATGCTTAAATTACATAGCAGCTCAAGGGGCTGTTGGGTAAATTACTTTTTATGAAAATAGCCTTTTGACAGATTTTCACCAGCTTTTTGGACAATTAAATTCCCCATCAACTCTGTTCTCTTGTCCCAAATTTTTGTTATTTTCCAAGTTAATCAAGCCTACAAAAATTACTACTTTTATCTGAATTAAATGCAGTTTTCCTACAGAATTTTTTTTACAGAAGCACTATTTTTTGCAAAAAAAAAGTTTGAATTCTCGTGCACGATTATTTTTTCAACTGAATCAGCATTTACGAACATTTATATAAAACAAATAAACACTCGCCGCTTTTCAATATCTAGCACAGTTTTTGCATGGAAAATTATAACAAGGCCCTCATTCCACCTAAAAATACAGTTTCTTCACAGAAAACTATTACTTAACACGTTCTGCCCAATGCATTACAAATTAAGTTTTTTTTTCTGACGAAAAGGAGCGTTTCTTCGTAGAAAAGTATTCCCCCTGTCAGTGACCCACATTACTTGTATAACCAGTCACAGGTTGCCCCCCCCCCCCCTCACCTAAGAAAAGGGGAAAGTATGTGACCTACATTATTTCTATAACCAGTCACAGGATTGCCTTCTCGCACCCCATGAGATGTAAGAATCTACATTGTTCTTATGATAAGTCATGGAGTTAAATGGTTCTTGCCATGGAATTAAAGTTTCTGTAGTTTTTAACTGATTTCTGTAATCAACACGTTAAAATACATAAATATGCAGGATTATACAAAATCAAAGGTGTATCACTATGAAAAAAATTAAATTTGCGCGGAATTTTCAATACGATTTCCTTAATCAGCGCGTCAAAATACATAAATATACGATGTTTCAAAAAATTGGAGGTAAATGCTAATTCTGAACTGCAACCTAAATTTCTACAAAAATTCAAGAAATTGGTAATGTTGAATGCTGGCTTAATTCAACTGAGAATCATGAATTATGAGTCTATTAATACTTTTCCGCAAAACATTAGTGCTTTTATAAAGGAAAATAGCTAAATTATTCATTTTTTTGTAATAAATATTTATAAAAAGGAAGTGCACTTGAGGAATTTCAAAGTGCATCGCATGAAAGTTATGTGATTTCATTCAAGTACAACAAATATTCAATCGGACTATGCAGAACACGCTCTGCTTTATTTTTCACCATTAAAAGCAGTAAAAGTCTCCTCAAAAATACAATGAACGACCATAAAAACTGGTTATTAATGGTGCCTACAATTTATCGGAA
Source organism: Neuroterus valhalla (assembly GCA_011762715.2). NCBI lineage: Eukaryota > Metazoa > Arthropoda > Insecta > Hymenoptera > Cynipidae > Neuroterus > Neuroterus valhalla. The sequence continues at coordinate 36,432 of WSXT02189142.1, forward strand.
AATTCCTGTCGAAGTGTACGTTTTTTTTTATTCTGCAAAAAAATAATTAAACGTTCCAGAGATTTGCTTATCAGGTTGATCGGTTTATGGAAGAATTCCTTGTATCGTTCTCCCCTGTCACAACATGTAAAAGTTTGAAGATTGTCACATAAATTTCTCGTGATTTTAGGCTTTGAGGATGGGTTACCTCCGAAAAGGGTATTCTCCGATACCAATTTATCGTTAGTTATGCAATTAAATATTACTGAAATAAAAAAAAGTGAGAATTGTAGATGCACACTGGAAACATTCACTATCATTTAAGAGTTTACTGTACTGAAAACAAAAGGAACAGACGAAATCAAGCGTTGCTACCTTTTAATAAGAAATATTCAATACTCGTAGGAACAAATACCATTAGGGTTGAAAATTATGGATCATTTGAAATTGGAATATACGAAAAAAGTTGCGAGAAGGGTTGTTCACAAGCGTGGGCGACCATTTTCTGTCAAAGTAGGGTAATGCACGTCTGGTCTGAACAGAATCGGTGAAAGGGGCGTGAACCGGAGATTTAACCAATAGATTTCGGGGAATCAGACCACTTTAAATGACTCGAGAGACTCGCGTACACTTACCGTTTTTCAGATACTGAAGAAGCGGATATTTTAATATCCTGACCTTTTTAGTGTCTGAAACACATTAATATTTTGAAACGATTAATACTCTAGACGCGTCCACCTGTCTCACGACAATGCCCAACAATGCAACAATGACGACGTCAATGACTACGCCTACGCATGCGCAGCGTCATGATCGGCGCGTAAATTACAAATATTTCCTTATAAAATAACAGCCTGACAAGTTTGAACATATCAAAAAATTATACTGTTCTTTCCATTTATTCTTCCAAAAAGGAATTCTTCATAAATATATAATTTTTAAATCCAATCACATATTGCATGTATGTTATATATTCTATGTATTTTTTCAGATTCAAATTGGTAATCGGTTAAATTGTCCTAGTTTGATATATTTTATAGTTTTGTAACATGGTGTCCGTTTTCATCCAGCGGAAAAATTCCTGGTCATTTCCCGGTTCGCAAAATTTGTTCACGTTCAATGAGATTCAAAAATTTGAACTTTTAAAGCAGAAAATATTTCTCATTAAAGTAATAAAAAATAAATTACAAATTAGAGCATTCAAAGTGGAACTCTCTGGTATTTTAAGATTCAAAAGTTGAAGTCTAAACAAATATTAATGCGGGGGAAGTGAATGCTTAGAAATTTTTGTTTAAACTGAATTTTTATTGAATAATAAGTTAATTTATTTTAATTTTCAGTTGTTTCGATTTATAATTGCTCATTTCAAATGAAAAAATAATTGTTCTTTTTTTTCAATCACAATGTGTCGCATTGAATGGGATTAAAATTATAACTAAAACAAAATTTCAATATTATTCAAAAATGAATAAAAGCGTTCCACTATAGATTTATGAATCTGAATTTCTCCTAAAAATAGTTAATACACAGTTTCAATCGGAGGTTTTCATTTGCTCAACAAGGATTTGGAAAAGTTCAGTTTTTAACGTTGAAATCTGTAAATTATTCAATCAGGTTTATTTTTGAGCAGATTCTAAATCGTCCTATAAAATCAAATTGTCAAATTTTGAACGGTTTTTATTTTCAAGCATTGGAATCTCTTCACGTTGAAAATGTACGCTTGAAAATGAAGACCCTAAAAGAAAAACTTTCGAAGTAAAAAATTTTTAAATCACACACACAAAAAACTGAATAATTCCATAATTTAAAAAGTTAACAAGTGAACTTCATAGCAATATGTTGCATTTGCGTATACCAATCCGCATGGATAATGTTGATGACTTGAAGTACCTTAGCTTCTTTAAAATGAAGGCATTGTTTTTGTAGATTAAGCGAGAATAAAGTTACAGTTCAGGGTAACTTTTATATTTGTAATTGTTTCTGACAAAATCACTCCCTAAATAGAAATTTTCTGATAGAGTATAAAATGTGCAACTACACGAAGCATAACTTGTTTAGCTTAATTTTATTTAGGAATTTCATAAAAAGAATAGTATCAAATGGAACAGAAATTTACAACATATTTGATCCTATTCGTCTCTGTAGTATTTTACAACAATCATCTCTTCTTGTAGAGACATGGCTTAAGCTCAATTGCAGGGAGTTTCTTATTCCCTTTGCTAACATCCTTTTCTTTTTTAAAGTCTAGGAAATAGAAAAGATCGTTTGAGAAATCCGTCCAAGTATTCACGAATCCGTAAGAACTGACTAGATTAATAAAATTTTCGATATTGTCGAACCTGCTTTCGACTTCTGCAATCTTCATTATTCCTCTGAAATCATAAGACCCTTTTCATATATCAAACAATACTAAATAATACAATAGAAAATAAGATTTCTCATTAATAAAACTAATAGAAAATTTATATTTTCATAAATATAGCAAATATGAACTTTATTCTCCTACATACATGAATTTTGCTAATAAAATATTATTTCTTACCCCTTCTTAAGAACTCGATTTGCTTCGAGCAAATAATCAGTGAGATTGGTTCCCATGAGGGATAAGCAAAAAATAACAACGTTTACTCCATTGGTTAACAATGGAGTGTGGGCCATGTCACATGCTTTAACTTTATCATTCATCGCCACTAAATCAAATGAGTGGACTGTTTGTGAAACTGAATCCGCTAGCTTTGCTTCTCCACAACCAAAATCTGCTAGAATGTGATCTTTTGGCCTGAAAATTTATTAAAAATATAATAATACAATAATATAACATATGATATTTTTGCTTGCAATCGGTGTACTTGGAAATTCAGAGCTATGTACCATCAATTCAATACAAGCATGACTTCAACCTTATCTTACGTATACGTTAAATTATTTAAAAAAATTAAAAGATGCAATCTAAAACTTACATCTTTTTAACGGAAGCAATAATAACATCCACAGGATTCAGAGGCCATTGAGCAACCTGTTGTCTGTATCCTTCATGATAAGCCAAAAAAGCTTCAGGATCTTCTTTAAAATATTCTTTTGATTCAGAGCTCTCACTATTATACAAAGATTCGTTTATAAAACGAAACCTTGAAGATCGGAGATGCGCTAACATTCTTTCCCTTAAAGAAGAAGAAGAATCGAGCTTCCGCTTTTTATTCTCCTGATTTTTATTTCTTATCATCTCTTGAATTTTATTAATACTTATCTTTTTAACCGAATCGTCCACATGTCTTTGAGGGGATTTCAAATTTCCGCCTATTAGTATTTTTCCATTCTGCTTTTTCTTTTTATTCTTCCTTTTCCTGTTTTTCGAAACTTCGGCTGTTCCTTCCAAGATGTTATTGCCCACCTTTTCAGTTTTTTCGATTTGAAAATTCTGAATTTCATTAATTTGTGGTTTGGACTTTTTCCGCTTTTTTGGTTTCGTGACTTGCTCAACTCCCTCTTTGAATTCAGGCCATTTCCTCTTTTTTACTTTTAAAGGAGTTATTGATGGTTGCAGAACTATTCGTTGATCTTGGTGTGATTCCTCACTCAATGATTCCGTGCTTTGAGTCGTTTTCAGTTTTTTCTTGGACTTAAGTTCGATTTTAGAGAACTTTTTCTCCATTTTGACATTTTTCGAACTTTTTGGAGAAATTTTTATTCGATTTCGCAGCAATTTCTTTATGTCTTGTTTCTGTGAATTTGGTACTTTTGGTACATTTCGATGAGAGTCTTTCTCTCGAGATTCATTCAAACATTGAGAATCAGTATTCTTTCTTTTATTCTTGTTTTTTTTAGATTTTGGATTCAAAAAATTGGATGTTCGTTTGCGCTCCTTTTCTTTGCGTTTCTGTGGATCAATTTGATAGAGGAATTTTATTTGCAGGACAAAATAAAAGGGCCGTGACTACGTGTACTCAAATTTCGGTAAAAATAGCCGAATTTTTTCGGTACACATGGACACTCTCAAATAAAAAATGTGGAATAATTACTTTTAATAAAAACTTTGTGTTTTAAATAAATGTAAAGACGATATAGCGATTATAAGGAATAAATTATGTTGTAAGTATAAATTTAACTAATTTAATTTGCCTCTTTTATCAAAATCCAAAATGCTTTTAAAAAATTCGATTTGTTTACAACACGTTTGCTAGTCGGTTGTTGGATATGGGAAGACAGGAAACCTAACCTTAAAAACAATGATTGTCAACCGGACCTATAATCTATAAAACAAGAATAGGTAAATTTTACAAACACCCCCATAATATTTATGTTAAATTAACCAAAGTATAACATTATACACCTCAACTTAACTGAATTAAAGCAATTTTTTTTTTTATATTTCTTGAAAACAAATTACAAGATAACAAAAAAAACTACCTGGGAAAGTCTTTTTACTAGACTCTTGCCACTTTTATCTGCACCCCACGTACTTTCTTCAAAAAGACCCATACTTGTTTAAAAAAAAACTTTCGACGCCTTCCCAAACTTCTAAAAAATTTTTAATTTTAATTTTTGATAATTTTTTTCGGAGTTCATTGAGTCAAAGATTGAGTTCAGTTAACTATTCCATCGAAATCAGCCTTAGTATAAAGGAATGATCTGATTAGCTGATTGAAAATTGTTTCTTCTTTGTGATTGGTGGCCTCTGAATTTCGCGTATCTCTATTCATGAAAATAACTTCAAAATGCTCAAGGCGGTTGCCTAGGTGGCCAGGGACAACGGTAAATGTATTTTGACGTAAACAAACTGATTTTGAACATTTTTGACAATAAGTCGAACAATAATTGTTGAAAAAGGGAGACAGAATGACTTCCCTAGACTTAAGACAACAAAAACTGGAACAGCAGGTAAGAAATTACTATTTATTCTCAGTTATAATGACTCTGCTCTTAGCCACTAGATTTTCGGCTTTTGGGAGTTTGAAACTTCAGATTTTTTTCCGTTTTTTGAGTTATTTTATACCTATTTCCTTCTTCCGTACGTTTCAATTGAAGTATTTTTTCAAAATTAAATTAATTTAATATCCTTTAATTTATTTAAAGCCGTGACGCATGATTGTTTCATATTAATTGGAGCAATTAAGTCAACACTCGTACTTGTGTTTAAAAACTTATTTTTTAGAGCTTAGAATAAGAAATTTGGAGGAAAAAAATAATTTTTTCTGAAATCAGGCGTACGTTTCTATTCTATTGCTTTCAATTCAGAGGGTAGAATAAATTGAACATAATTAGAGAAATAGGTCAGTCATCGGTTTTTAACCGTGATTGAGGTTGTTAGATTAATTCTGTAAACAGCGTAATGCTTTCAATGAAAATCGATGATGTTTGCAAAATGCATTGTATCTCAATTTTATTTTATAGCCATATGGAAGTAATTAGTTTCAATTAGAATTATTTTATCTGAGATTTTATGTAATTTGAAAATTTTGTACATCTTATATTCTTCTCTTAAGCTTTTACAACTGAATCACATTTTTATACCTTTTTTTCCATCTCCATATCAACATCATTTCGAGAATATTGATTGAAATGACGTTCCTTTATTTCTAGAAGATATAAAAAGATGTTTTATACATATCCTTCAGAAATGTTATATTCTGTTTTTTTTCAATGTGATGCATTCAATCGTTATCGTGATCGATATCAAATTTTTATATCAAAATATCTCAATGATTAAATGCTGTACATCTGCAAAAAGTTAATTTAGTATTTGATAATGATTTTCGTTATCTCCAATTAAATCTGTTTACAAATCATTTCAGAGGCAACTAATAGCTCAGAAAATGAAACAGAAGAGACAAACCGGTGCCAGTGGAATGGTGCAGGCTTCTAATTTATCAGCCACTCAACTTACAAGTCATTCTACCAAATGGCTGAATCCTCACAAGGAGCTTCATGGTAATACCGATACAATATTTGCCACTTTTTTTTAGCAGTGTTACTATTTCTACATTTCCCCTTTTCAAAAATATTTTCGAACTTATTCGCTGATTAGATAAAATAACACAACATGTTTAACATCTCAAAAACAGAAATATATACTGTCAACCGGGGCTAGTTTCATTGCCCTGAGTTATTATGATCTTCGGGTATTACAAAGGAAATATTTTTTTCATACGTGCAATCTTGCTGTATATCTTACAAATATTGCATATAAGATATACAGAAAGCCCTTCTAAAAAAAAAGTAAAATTCCACGGACTTATAAATCAATAAATGTTGACCCATATTTACCCCAAAAAGTATCATAATAGCTCCATTGAAGAATGATTAAGTTATGAGAGTCCGTAAAATTCGAAGACAATTTATTGTTAGATTAGCCAAAGTATAGGTAGAATTTTTTGAAATTTGAAAACCCTCCAAAATTATAATTTTAATTCCAAAATAAATTTATTGTTAAAAACCTGGCTGTACTCAGATGAGTTTCGAAATTTTATATTTTAGGGTATGATGGACCCCTGCAGTTCACTATGTCACCGGGAAATCCGGATATTGGTGTACTACCTGAAAATAAGACTGCGGAGACTGACTTGACAGGTCCTTAATATTATCTTTTTTTAAACCCTAATTTTCATTTTTGCCGAGGAGTATAATAAAGTATTATAACATGATTTTTAGATATAACCACAGATGGTACATTTTACGACGGAGTAGATGAAGAGTCGTCTCCTGTGGATTTTCAATCTCCATCAGAGTCGTTCCCTTCTCAATCACCTTTAAGGATTGCGCCGTCTGATGGTCCAGCCGTTGTTATAAACAGAGATAATCTTTCTGGAGTGAGTGAAACTTGGGGTAGAAAATTCTTCCTTTTGAATGAGCAATTGTTCTTGAACAATCTTATCCCCATTTCTCAATTTACAAAATATATTACGAATAATTTGGAATTGAATCTATTTATTGATTTGGATGAAAACTTTACTTTCAGAGTCCGAAGATGGAAGGAAATGTAGAGGGAAATATCGAGCAATTTGTGCTGCAACCTGCTAATAAAAAAATGCATTACAAGTGTCGGATCACGCGCGACAGAAAGGGAATGGATCGAGGATTCTATCCGACTTATTTTTTACATCTTGAACGCGACTACGGGAAAAAGGCAAGTTATAAACATATTTTCTACGAAATTAGAATAATATTACATCAAAGAAATCTAATAAAAATACAGAATTATATCATGTATTCATTAAAATAAAATATTTGAAATTTCAGGTATTTCTTTTAGCTGGACGTAAACGAAAAAGGAGCAAGACAAGCAATTATTTGATTTCTACAGATCCGACGGATCTTTCTCGAGGAGGTGAAGCCTTCATTGGAAAACTGCGTTCAAACCTTTTGGGAACTCAGTTTACTGTTTATGACAATGGTTATTCTATGATGAAAGACGACAAGCATGAGGGTCGATCGAATCCTCGACAAGAGTTAGCCGCCGTCGTTTATGATACCAATGTCCTTGGATTCAAGGGACCCAGGAAAATGACTGTCATTATCCCTGGAATGACCCCTGATCAAAAAAGAATTCAGATTTGCCCTCGAGACGAATCTGAAACTCTGCTTGGTATATAATCTTCTCATGAAAGACTTGTAAATTTCATTGATCTGTTTTGAGCAAATGTCTGTTTATGATTTAATATTTTTTAGAATGCTTCAAAATGAAGAATATGGACAATTTGATAGAACTGCATAATAAAACTCCAGTGTGGAATGACGATACGCAGTCCTACGTTCTGAATTTTCATGGGAGAGTTACGCAAGCTTCAGTTAAGAACTTTCAAGTTGTTCACGATAGTGATGGTATGTATTCAAATGTGATTTAGGTTAAGTTATTGTAAAGAAACTTTATTTATAGTTGAAACTAGTATTTTGATATCAATCTTGAGTGATTTTTATTTTAAAAAATGAAAATATTGATATTTCAATCGTACTGTTCCGAAAAGTATAGAATCACCTACGCGCATTAGCATCACATTATATTTTTTTAAGTATTCTGTTTTGAAAATAGTTCAAATTAGAAATCCTTACACAGACAAGAAGAACTAAAGAAGAAAAGAAAAACAAGAATCTAAAAATTATTCTGAAGTGAAAAAAACTTCAAATTTCAAAACTCAGACAATTCAGGTTAATAATTTTTCCTAAGAAATTAAATTCATTGTGTTTGGAAAAAATTTGTTTATTTTATGGGTTTTGACCTGCTAGGAGATTTCTTACTTTGATAGGGGTGTTCGGCAAAGACCAGAACGTTTGTGGATTTATTGAATGTTATTGTATTGTTCTTTTGAAAATAATAAAAATAAAAAAAGTTGAAAGGCAAAAAGAGAGAAGGAAGGGGTCTTGGAGGTTTCTTTTTCTTTTAACTTTCCTTTTTTCTATTTTTATGCTGTGTTTTAAAATTTCAATAGGTACATTCGAGGGTGTTTGTCCAAATTTGGTCGTTGGATTCTTGGTTTTTTATTTTATTTTTCCAGGAATTTGAATTTTCTGTAACTTTTCGAAAAAAAAGCATGCCCTGTTTTTCAGAATGTATTCCACTTTTGATATGATTTTTGAGTTTCGAATTGAGTCCAAGCCACGTAAGTTGCAAGATTACATTGAAATCAATAATTGTATTTTTTTCTTACAGTGGATTACGTCGTGATGCAGTTTGGTCGCGTTTCCGAGGACGTTTTCACAATGGACTATCGATTTCCCCTCTGTGCTCTTCAGGCTTTCGCAATTGCCTTAAGTAGTTTCGACAGTAAACTAGCTTGTGAGTAAGCAATAACTCTAATGAAGTTCGATATCCATCATGACACAATCATACCGTGCCGGTTTGAAAAATCGGCACTGGTTAATGTTTGAATCTTGGAAAATTCGAGTATACTTACTCTTACTTTCCACAAACCTGCTTGATTTCTTCTACAGAAGAATATCAATTGATTAAGATGAAGAATAAACAAACAAACATGAGAAAATTCGAGAGGGAGCAGCTTAACAATCTTACGACTCTCGTTGCGAATTCTGCCACAGAATTTGGAGTCGTGCAATCTCTAAGATAAAAAAGTTGGAGGAGCTCCAACTTGTGAAAAAGACTCTTGTTTAGAATTTTTAGATTTCTATCGAAAAGAAATTATCTGTATGTGTTCAAAGTCAGTTTTAAGCGAAACCAAATAAGAGTGTCGTTGTTATCGTAACTTTCAGTATTATTCCTTCGATCAATGTCGAAAATGTTTGCAAAGTTCCTATTCCATTTCTTAGTGTTACTGAAAAAAAGGAAATTTCTCTGGAAATTGAATTTAGCACGCGAGAATTTTCAAAAAGTATGATAGTTTTCAAAAACATTTCCAGAGGAATGTCTTTAGATAAAACATTAACTATATTCCGAAATGGAAAGAGAGCCTTTACAAGTTTTTGAAACTTGTCGACTCTTTTTGTACAGCTCATGTTTTTTTTTTTCGAAACTTTGTTTCAAAATAAAAGTTTTTCTACATTTGAGATATGAATTCTCGAACAAAATTGCATCGTAGATTAAGAAAATTCAGATTGAAATTGATCTAGACTTTTCACTGTCGCTCTCTTCGCGTTTTACACTGACGTATATATTATATATATTTTTACATAGCATGCATTTATTAATCTTAATAAGTTAGAAAGAAATTGATGCCCGTTTAGAGAATTCTCGAAAACTAATGATGGTATTTCCTAGAAGGAATAAATTTATTCGAAAATGAGAATTGTTAACTTCGATTAGTATTTCGCTGGAGTTGTACAAAGCTTGAGAATTGATTATTGTGAACTCGGCGTGTCGATTTTATTGTTGAAGATTTCTAATGTATCTAAGTGTGAGTTTAGCTGTGAGATTTCTCAATTACAAAAAAATGAAGGCGGGCCTAATTTTAAGAATCTTTAAGATCTAGTCTACTGTGTTATTTACAATTATAATTACATTTTGTTATTTTATACCTACATTACGATTTATGCTCTAAGTTAATTTATAAGAAAATAAAAGCGCTTCATAGAAATTGGAAATTTTCCTATAATTTATCAGGGTGAATGTCTTTATTACAGGTAAAAAAACTAGGTAAAAGAAAGTTTCATTGGGAATAAGAAAAGACGACACTTTATTCAATTTTTACATTAGCGAACACTTTTCGATAATATGCACAATTCCTTAATAGGAAGCAGTTAAATTTTAAAAATAAAACTGATTTATTTACATTAAAGGCACTTTCACGTTACAAGTGGCACATTTAAATAAAGTCGAAGAGTTTTGTACAATAGGAAAGAAAGCGAATGAGAGTCAAAAATATTTGAAGCTCTCTGTGAATAAAAGGCAGTTTGTGATTTTGTATTCGCATCAATATTACACTAATCCAATATAAATCTTATGACTGATTTTCAGGTTTCTTAAAATCTGAATGTAATTGACGGGTTCATTTGAGGTACAATCACGGAACATTTATTTATAAAAACGTAAATATTTCAAGTTTTCAGGAAACTATTCAGAACATTTTTACAATTTCAAGTTTATAGAATATCAAGTTTCACATTTGAACTTTACTGATATGGTTAACAACACAGCCAGTAACATTCTGACATAATATTTATATGCGAAGAGTTAAAGTACACTTAACTAATTGTTAGGTAAACAAGGGTTAGAATTATTTATTGTTTTAATCGCCTTAGTTACCTTTATTGCTATACTCCGTTAAATATTTGGTCAGCACTAAAGAAGTTATTTTTTTCTTTCAATAAATAGAACCTTTTATTGAAACTAAATTTCACGTATGCGCTTTACCCCAGCTTCCCCTTCAGAGAAAAAAATGACTGGAAAGTTCAATTTTTGAATTTCAACCTCAAAAATTATTTTCATGAAGGCTTTGTACATTGGATTTCGAAAGTGATCAACCCCTTGGAAAAAATAGAAACATTTTTGAAATTCATGCGTGAAAAATTGAACCTTGAAAAAACTAGGAATCAAAATTTGAATTATTTTAAATTTTGGAAAATAAATTGAATGATTCCACGGGGTTGGAAAAAAAATTTACGGATGAAATTGTGGGACGGAGTTGCATTCAAGAAATGGCTTGAGGTACGCGCGAATTATTTTCGCAGTCTTCCCCTTTAAAATCTCCTAAGATATATATTAAAATAAACTAAACATACGCTTCAGACATTTTTACACACAAAGCCGATATACAGATCTCAGGGACTGATTTTTGGCAGCGATCATTGTCTTAGATTATGCTTTGATTGTATAATATTAGAAGCGTATTATTAACAATTTACAATGTATAAAAAAATGTATCAAAATCACAATTCCTTTAAAAAAAAAAACAACAACAATTACGAAAGTGTTTTCAACTTTAGACAAGTCGAGCAATTCCGTTGATATGCTGAGGTGTAATTAAAGTGGCTACGATCCTCAGAAAGTGATCCGCGTTTGAGAAATCAATTCAATATTGAGAGGAAGCTTCATCTTTTTCGGAGGCGCAATTTCTACCGCTCTCGAGTTAGAAAAGTCGTAGAAAAATATAGTTTGCAGGAGTTTGCCCCTAATTATAAAATTCTGAGCAGTTTTCATCAGCCTTTTTTTGGATCAGGAATTCGAGAGAGTGGCCGTGAGAATTTCGGAGCTGGAATTCGAGAGGCCGGTCTCGGAATCCCACTCGCTGCGCTAACTGGTCGCGCCGCGTTGTAATTCGTTGGAGGCCGTAATTTTGGTCTTGAATTCACAGGACTCTTAGCTCGATTGAGAGGTGCCTAAAAATACAAACAATATGAATTATATAAGTAAAATTGAACAAAATAAGACTCAAATATGGCAACAATCATAAGAACTTACATTTGAGGGTTTTATTTCAAGTTTTTCGCTCTCTTTTGATGGCTTCAACTCTCGGGAATTGTTTCTAACAACACCTGGAATATAACATAATGAATATTTCGTATCTTTGCGGTATTTGAAATTAATTAGGATTAAGTATTGCTATTACCGAGAGAATTTATGTTTTCATTTGAACTGCTTGGGCTGAAAAACGGAGAACTCGATTTTAGATCGCTGTGTGGAGAAACGTTATTGCTTTTTGGACATTCAGTGTTGTTTTTCAGGATTGGTGAGGGCAAATCGTTCTCTGCCTGAACCCAAGTGTTTTCGAGGATTTGTCTGTTTGGTTTTGGTGTCGATTCTGGCTTGAAACCTGTAAAGAAAGTTAATTTATTTATAATATAATGAAAACTAGCATTATTAAATATTGCATAGCAAATATAAAAGAAGATTGGTAGTATAACATGACTGTAGAAAAGGCCGTTCGCGTGTACATTTCTGAATGAATAAATAAAGCATCTTTTAGAATCTTTTAAATGAAAAAATGCTTAAATGTTCAATTGAAAACATTTTTAAATTAAAAATAACTGAATTTTGAATTCTTGAATCTTACGTGGTGTAATTTTTTTTAATTGTTTCAAATCTTTTGAATTCTTCGAAATATTTTTAAATAAGCATAATCTTTCAAGATCTTTTGAAATCATTGTAAAATCTCTTAAAATGTTTGAAATGTTTTCAGATGTTTGAAATCCTTCGGAATTTTTTGAATCTATTCGATTTTTTTTAAATTGCAGCTATAAGAATCTTTGGAATGTTTTTAAAATCTTCGAAAACTGGTATATACTTGAAAGTTTAGTGGTCAACCTCTCGACTTCCCATTACTTAAATTTGAAATTTTTTAAAAGCGCAGTTGTGATTACTTCCCGGAATCCTTCAGTATTTTTTGCAGTATTTAAAAAAAATATTATTATACGTTTCATCAAACGCTGAACCAGTTAATTTGTATTGCAGTAAGCAATCTAAAAAATGAGATCTAAAAATTAGACTTACCACGAGGCATCAGTTTATGGATTGCTTTCGAGTTCACCATTTCCGTATGGTTCACAATCGTCCTCGCAGTCGTCGAAATCGTGTAAGAACTACGACTGCTGTCTGAGCACACACTCAACCTATCATCCAAATCTGGGGCGCTCTGAGTACTCTCAATACTCTCCGTCGATCCTCCTGCATTTCCAATCTGCTCCGATGAATTCCTAATTGCTCCCGCAAGCCTCTGATCAGAATCGCTCTTGTATTTTCCTAGCCCATACATTCTATCCATAGCTCTGGGAATATTGGGATGAGAACCTTTCGCATAAGCAAAACTTTGAGGCGCTTTGATTGTTCGAAGGGCATTGGAGGTCGGAATGTTCGGATTGGACTTTTGCAAAAACTGTGGAAGCTTCGAGAGGTTTCTCGGAGCTGCCAGCTTCCTAGGTTGCGGTTTGTTGAAAGTAGAATTAACAGTTTGCTGCGAAAAAAGATTTAATTTAAAATCAAAATGTAAATGCTGATAAGCTAGAAAGTTGAAAGAGGTTTAAATCCGTTTAAAATCAATACCTGTTGAGGAGGTTTGCAAAATGTCGCATTGACATTATCCTCTTCACTTTCATGTTCCTCCCTCGAGAATGTAGCGTTACCCTTTGCTACCTCTTTATTCTTCAAAAAAGTGGCATCAGCCATTTCCATTTCATCATTTTTTGAAAAAGTAGCATTTACATTATCCACAACATCAGTCTTCATAAAGGTAGAATTAATACTTTCCCTCTCCTCTTTCCTTGTAGTTTTCCTGAAAGTCTGAAACCTCGTATCACCCATTCCATTAGAAAAATCTTGATGCTTATCGACCTGCGACTGCGTAAATTTCTTCGATCCCTCTCTCGTGTAAGTCTTATAATAATCTAAAGGCGCAGCGAAAGTTTCTTTAGAATTTTCGTAGGTCATCGTCAAATCTCTCTGATGAATTTTCTCCTGCGAAAAAGTTGAGTCCATCTTCCTCTCACTTCTTTCCACTTCCTCGAGTAATTCTTGTCTCAGATTCGAGGCATTAGTTTTTTTATTGTTATTATTGATATTCCTGATCATATTCAACTGAAGTGGATTCGGCGGAGGATTTTCGGAAACGTCTCCTTGGCAAGAGAGACGTTTCACGTTGAAGGTCATGTCTGCATCGATTAGCGCGTCCTCCATGGAATTTTCGTTGATTCTTATGGCATTTAGACTCTCGAATGTTTCACTTAATGGAAGTCTTCCTCCTTCCTCAGGAGTAGAAGTATCGAACTTGAGATGAGAGAATTCATGTGGCACAAAGGGGAGGGAATCGCTGAAATTGCAAGATCCGTTCGAGTGAAGAATTGGCGAGGCTTCGTTAGTTTTTTGCAATTCTTCCAAGTGAATAGGACTTGCAGAATTTACCTGAAGATAAAATGATTTTAAACTATCATTTATTGTTGAATGTTTTCAGACAAGAAAAATGAAATTCGACGGATTTTAAGTTTGAATCATATAATTTTAATAACACCTGTCATTATAATACCCATTGTCGTGAAAAAAAAAATTGGGTGCAGAAGTCGTATAAGAGTAATGAACATGTAAATTAATGTTCATCAACATCTTATTAGTCAAACAAATAATAGAACTTTGCTTTTAAACTTTAAACTTTTCTGCAAGCGAGATTGAAACAAGTCAGACTACACTCATCAAATACGCAATAATCCCACTGAATCATTTCCTATTTTCAAAGAAAATGACTCGAAATGCATGCTCTCGATGTTATAAAAAAATGCATATTTGTTTACGATAGGTCCCTATCATCATATTTTTATGGCGCATATTAAAAGAATAAAGCTCATAGTTTCTAGTTTCTGACCCTAAATTGACATAATGAGAGGCCCAGAGAATTCGGAGATTCTCCTGAGGTATTAATGGAAATAAATAATCAATTTCAAAGCGTGTCGCCCCGTTTCCTTGAAAAAACAAAATATGTTTTCAACAAACTCTAACAAATAAAAATGCGAATAAAACTTTACTTTGTCAATTTCAAACAAGCAAAAAAGATTTCAAATTCCCAGAGTAGATAAAAAAAGGTAAATAATTTCGAAAACTGTACTCGCAGTTCCAGATTCAACGATTTTTCTTCCCTTGTTATAAAATAAAACTGACCTCAGAGGATAAAAATCATACTAGCATCAATAGCGCTTGTAGATGACTCATAAATAAATGCATATTTCTATTATCTTGTGGTTCGCTCTCAGAGGCATAAAAAGTATCGTGTACGTCATGTGAGAAGGCAGTGCCACGGCAGAAATCGTTCTTCTCTCTCCCTTGTCGACATAATGCTTTTTACACTTCCAAAGTTCTTACCTTAATTCCTAAGTTTTCCTGTGAATGATCTTCATTAACAAAAGTCCTTTCAAGGGGACTAACGCAAATCTTGGTCTGATTAAAAGGACTGCTGTTTACTTTAGTTTGATCCAACGTGTGAGTGAGATTATTTTCCAGGCTCTCCTCGTCTTTGGAGCAAATTTCTCTGAAACTATTGATGTTCAGCGATTCTTGAAACATACTCGTCTGCATCATGGACTCAGTTAGGATGCCGGAATCTGTTTCACAGATGGTGTCTTTTCTCCTCGACTCATCTGCAATCGAGATGAGGGAAGAATACAACAAAGATGGCTGAGACTCATTCATTATGCAGTCGGAAAATTCTGGCTCCGTCAGATTAATGAAGGAGTCGATTCCTTTGGATTCCGAAAGATTCAGGAATGCCTCAAGACTCTCACGATTCAATGAACTTGGCTGACTTTCTCCGATGAATCCAGAAAGGGAGGCAACTTTTGGTCGGAGCATCGGTGGAATATCTTGGGATCTGCTCGTTGTGGCTTCGCCCATTCGGAACTGGAAGATGAATTAGAATCATTTAATTGTTTAATAAATTTTATCAGAATTTCTCTAGTAGAAATTATTGAACCTCAGCAACGTCAAGAACCCAATTATCAAATAAAAATTCATAAATTCAAATTCGTTTCTTTTTGAACAATTACCAGGCCAGATTTTTATTGATAAAAAAAGCTGTATGTAGTATGTATTTATTAGGCTAGCTAAATAAGGAATAAATATATCTTGGTATTTCACTCACTTGGCCAGGAGGTTGCAACGCTTCGACTGAATTTTTGACAGGTGATGACAGCGATTCCATTATTGCATCGAAACTCAGCCGATTCGATCGCCGTTTTGCTCGGGTAAATGTTCTTGTGTCTATAGATTTTTTGAGACCTTGAAAAAACAGCGAATATTAAATGGATGTATTTGAAAGTATGGATGAATAACCAAAAAGCATAGAAAAGTTTTTAAAAATGAAAATACTACCATTTTAATTTCAAGAAAAAATAGTAACAGTCTTTATTATGAATAACTAACAATAGAATGACATACACATTAAACATTATTTCTTCTAAAATAAATATTCTCTTACTATTGGGATATTCTGGAGGCTCCGAAACGGGATCCGACTTCAGCCAAGAGTATAGATCATGAACTCTTGATTCTGAGGAACATTGATTGGAGTCGTACAGCCTGATGAACAATTACATTATTCAATAAATTTCCACATGAAAGGCAAATTGAACTATTTAATAACTACCCTCTTTAAAATGCAAATAAAATCCTTTTTTTTTAATTTTTCAAGAAAAAATCTGCCCGCTTCGCGGGCACATTCTCATCGCGCGCTTCGCGCGCAGCTCGCTTCGCTTGCAAGTTTCAGGGCGCCTATGGCGCGCGTCCACCGGATCTCGCGCTTCGCGCTCGATAATGTATTAGACTCGCGCTTCGCGCTCGTACATTTTAAACCTCGCGCTGCGCGCTCGGGTATTTGTGTGTAGCATTCGAAATGCTTTTGCTATTGTTCATTTCAATAATTATGCAGATTT
>WSXT02189143.1:0-36038 GCA_011762715.2 Neuroterus valhalla
CAAACTTCTGGCAACAGGAAAGTGCTCATTTTTAGTTCCACTAGTTTGATCTCCTTATGTCTATTCTCCATGGTACAAA
Source organism: Neuroterus valhalla (assembly GCA_011762715.2). NCBI lineage: Eukaryota > Metazoa > Arthropoda > Insecta > Hymenoptera > Cynipidae > Neuroterus > Neuroterus valhalla. The sequence continues at coordinate 80 of WSXT02189143.1, forward strand.
TAATATGACCGCCTGTGTGAACATGACGTATACATAACCTTAAATGCGACTGAAATGTCGGCCATTTTTTTTACGAATGCGGTAAGCACGCCACGCTCGGGATGTTCATGTACTGCATACGTATATGTACGTGTTAGTGGCAACAGAAAAGCGACCGTTTTCGGTGAACTCCATACATTACAGATTGGTCTCCTTATGTCTATTCTATTCCTATTATAGGAAGAATGAGCCCCAAGAAGTCAAAAAGAGTGGCGACATCTGCTGTGTCTTTCAGGTGTCCAGTCTCATCCAATTTACAGATCCCATTTGCAAATGGCAGCAAATCGATAACAGCAAATTTAGCATGAATTCAATGTCGCCTTATCTTTATTCAAATTTTTTAGATGAGCCACTAGAGATAATCAAGTTGACAATTGTTCACAGTGGCACCACCCGTCAAGCCGACGAAGTAAGATCCAAGCCGACGTTAGATTCGGTACCTGCAACCACAGGAGATAAAAAATCGTCATCGACACCTACATCTCCAAGGTAGACTGGTTGGAATCAATTTTCGCAAAACCAATCCCTCAAAACCATCTCCTCGTCGTTAATGGCGATTCTTCCAGACTGATTGATGTCCCACGAGTTGTGCTGGAAGAGGCGAAGAGAGAAAGAGAGAATTAACAACAGAAGAGAGAACAAGAGAGAAAGAGAGAGGGATAAAAATTGCAATTTTTATCCACACCTACCCTTGGCATCAGCAAATGAAGACTGCTTGTTTGGAAAGCTGACAATATCAACAAACCAAGATCCCTCGAGAGACCTTCCTCATCCCTTGATCCTATTCCATTCCTCTCTTTTTCTCTCTATCGCTTCATATAAATATCACAGGGAATTATCAAGTGGTGATACAAGCAAAGACTCTCACTGTTCAAGGACCAAGAAGGGGCCGAGACCTACTATTTCAATAGAAATAAGTGCACCAAGAAACTTAATCGAGGGATAAAACAAACGTAAAAAGACAAAAAATTCTACAAAGTTGAAAAAAATTCAATTGGAGCTTTCGTAAACCTAGGAAATTCATAGTTTCTAATAAATACATATGTGAAACACTCTCTTTTAGAGTAATAAACTTGAAGATATTTCGCATCTTAGTTGTATCCTTGTGTTATAAAATGATTGTATCACCTATTTTATTGCTATACTAAGTTTAATTATTATTATCTACATAATGTATATCATGGTCTAGATAAAATTGAATTTTGGTCGCAGGATTATTTTTTCAACAGAGATCTTGATCGTTCTTTCCCTAGGCGAGGGCGACTTCTAATTAGTCCTTGTTTCCAAGGAGCTAATATAGTTCTGGTGACATCCTAGTAAACGAAAAGAGATTCAAATGAATTAAACGTAACTGGAATTTGGAATTCCTGTATAAACTGGTTTGTGGAACTTTTCAGACTCAAACCGATCCAGGAAGATTTACATTTTTAGGGTTAGAAAGCGAATAAAATCGCACCAAAGATATAACTAGATATTGTGCGATCCAACTGGACCATACGCCGCTAGGTGCGATACCGTCAGCCTTTTGGTGTGAATAAATCCAACGTAGTTCGAATACTACGATTATGGTTGAGTAAAAAAATGGCATCAAAAGTGAATTATAAGCATGGAAACGTACAAGGTTACTATGAAAGCAGCTGAAAGTTGTAGGTGGCAGCATCAAGTCATCTAGAAATCCTCTAGGGAGAGTTGTGTCACTGCATATTCTGATCCTAATTGGCGCCGCAAACGCGGAACTAGTTAATGTGAAAAGGAAATTTATTGGCTTGATTTAGAGCAATTACAACTTCAAATCTTCATAAACGAAAGAGATAATTGAAAATAACACAGTTCAAAATTTTCGCGCCCACGGAAGTATCATGATTCCAGTTTTGCGGCGGCATGTCGGAGGGGGTTACGTGACACAACTTTCCCTAGAGGAAGTCTAGAGTCATCCATCTTTATCGACTATGTCAATGTGAGATGAAATCCTGTACTGCGCATGAGATGCGGATCGCGCGTCTCTTTTGAAATTGTCACATAGGAAATAAATTCTATGTAAAAAATCATCATTGGAATATCAATGAAATTAATTCTTTGTTTACAAATTAGACTTCACAAGTGGAAGGTAGACTGATAAGTGAAATGTAGACTAATTATTCCATTCTACTCTTTTGGATTGAATGATTTCAAATTCAAAGGAAGGGATACCCTAATAACAAGTATTATTATCAAATAATTCATAGTATTTGTGTGTTCTGTTTATTGCTCATTCGATTTATTTCCGAACCACAAAAAAACTCAAGAATCCGAAAAGTTCCGTATTGGAGTCATCTCTAGATTTCTAGCAGACCGGGTAGACGTTCAACCGGTTAGCTCTCCTAATTACTTCTGAATTTTTCTGGATTTTTTTTTCGTTCTCTGGGTTCGGCGAGGTGATCGACAAGTGCTAAAAGCAACACATACTTCGAAACCAATTATCACACAAAAAGCTACATCACAAGGAAAATAACTCGCGCCATGAAAGCTCCTACTCTTGCAGGTAAATATAGCTCAACGATAACTTAAAAATAATAATCGCTGTAGCCCAAATCGTGGAACCACAGTAGAAAAATGTTGAAAATGATACGAAAATCACTTTCATTCTGATGTACCAGAGAATTTGAGAGTTGTGATCGTTTGGAATAAATAATCGATTTTTGAGATAACTTTATCCTGATTTAAGGTTGTGTCAAACCAAGATGGCTGATATTCAAGGAATACTGTAGTCCATCTCCAGAATACAAGATGAACAATTGAATTATAGATCGTTTTTAGTTTGGGATTCAGGTAATTGTCTGAAATCTGATATTCTGGTTTAAATGATATTGTTGGACATTCATAATTTTTTGAGTAACAAATTCAACTGTTTTGTAGAAGATTTGTCTTTTTGACTCTAATATTTCATTGTAATAATTCATTTTTGTTATTGGGAATTGAAAATTCAGGTTCAAAATCCAACTGTTTAGTTAAGAATTTCGGAATTTGTGCATTCAATGCAATCTATTTGGTTAATTAATTGACTTTTTGGTTGAAATTTGAATTTGAATTTTTTCTCGAATTTGTCATCCTCATCGATCATTCATGCTTGCAAAAGTCAAACGGTCGCTGAAGCAGAATTCTCCTAACAAATGCATCAAAATGACTTAATAGTGCTTTTGAATCCGAAGTGCGCACTTTCGCGCTCTTCAATAGCAGATAATATTGATTCGAATGAATATACTATCGAATACATAGCATCACTGCAAAGTCGAAACTACTGTTGCAATACTCATTCAAATCAACAGTGTCGCTATTGGACACGTTCATATACACAGGTCCGGGGGCTCTCGTGGTGGGGGATGTTCCCTTATTGTCGCTTCCGGTTTATTCATAAAATCGCCACTTCCAGTGGTGGCGCAATAGTAGAGTGCTGCAAGTGGCGGTTCAATTTAAAATTTGAATTTCAAGAAATTGATTTGTTCTAGATATGATTGGTATTTGGAAGAATATGGATGAATTATTGGAAACAATAAAACCAAAAAGAGCTGGAAATTATATTATTCATAATTATTTTTATGAAACTGATTTCTGAAAATATTGAAATGCAACAAATTGCGTTGGAAAATATTTCTTCTTATGAAAGAAAATTTACTACGGATAAAGATTGTCGATTAAAAAATTAAGTTAACTAATGAATCATTTTCGGTGAGCGGTAGCATCATTTTGAAGTAAATTTTTTGTTTATTAGGAATTGACCGAATTAGTGTAAGCGCCTTGAGTAAATTAATAAAATCATCACAGAACTTACGTTTCATTTCCACATCGGATGAATCCAATTTTTTTTCATTATTGCAAATTAAGTTGCCAACACTTCCAAGCCGTTTTCGCAAAATTTCTGACGATTTCTCAGGATTAAAGAATATTGTTGGTTTGGCAGCATTTCGTAAGCGAGGGTATTTTAATGGAGCATGGAAAATAATTCGCTCTTTGCACTCACGATTTAAATTTTTCGGATGATATCTTCCTCCGAAAAATGATTTTTACAAACTCGCGCCTCCGAGCGAAAAAAGTTCACGCCGGGGACACACGATACCCATTCTTTTCGTACGAAAATATCACTGGGCACTTTAAAAGTTTATCTTTTGCCTCCGAATCTCGACTTTTTTGTCTCACAATTCGGCACAGAACAACTAGGCATTTTGCAGGTCTTTCTATTATTGTGTGAATTTTGCTGACGCTTCGTCCTTAGACCTGTTTGGTTTACTTGGGTTAGACCGTGGGCTAGACGACCGTGGTTTGTTTTGATTTTTAAATCCTAAAGCACTCGACATATGCGCTACTATATTCAGTGGCCCGTTCGCGAAACTTTTTGACTTACGTTAGGGAACATCCCCCACCACGAGAGCCCCAGGACCTGTGTATACGACCTTGCTTTCGGACGAGCGTACTTTCGATTCAATTGCATTTTTCAGAAAAAAGTGATATTGAATCCAAAGTACGCGCTTTCGCGCTCTTTCAATAGCAGACACTATTGATTACAATATACAGACTATCGAATCCATAGTATCACTTGCAGATTCGACATTTTTGATATATTGAATACTAGCTGCGCCCTGTATCGGTGGCTTTGCCGTCGCGGAGGAAGATACGAATGACTGTGGCGCCATCTGTCGAAAATTGGTCGTACCAACTTAGAAAGCTTTGTGGGCTCATGCACAACAACTTTGCTAAAGATCATCACATAATCAAATGCATAGTTTACGATTCTATAAAGGACACACAGACAAACATTCATTTTTGTATGAATAGATTTATTTGAATCAATAGTATCTGCTAATGAACGAGCGTACTCCTGATTAAATAGCAATTTTTTGTCATTGAGAGGAAATGGGTTCCATCAACTTTGTAATCAATCTGTTTTGGCTCCTCATTCTATGGTTCGACTCAATTCTCCTTCTGCTAAGCGCTAAACTTTCTACACTATTGCTCTTCCACTTTCGACGTCTAGATTGTTGAGCCCTAGTCGCCCACTTTTTGACACTTTCTCAATGAAGCCAGTTCTGAGTTTTGCAAAGTTCCAAGTCATCATTCATTTTCTAGGTCACTTTCTCGAAGCTCTTCGTCAATAAGTTTTCGAAAAGTTCTTCAGAAAGTCTTCGATATTTCTCAGTAGCTTATGCGATGCGACCTACCTGGGAGTTCTTGGTTCGAATCCCGAGTCACGTACAATTTTTTTTTCGTCCCATCTCCTCTTTTCTTTCCTCTCCATCAGGGACAACGAAAAAGTCTCGGAGGATAACGACAAATGGTAACGAGAACGTTTTTGTCACGAAATAGTGATTCGATAATCTCTACATATGGTGATATTTAATTTGATAAATTCTGGATGGGTGCGCGTAATACGCATTAACGTAAGTATCAGAATTCATCATGGGATCAAGTCTCCAGGATCAAGATTGAGTGTTATATATTGTTTAATTATAAATTAGGTTCAAAGTTTTACCCTCCAACTACGGCAAACCTTCTACAATATAAATTTACTGTAAATCTATACATATTATAAATTATATTGCGTGAAAGTAGAAGGAAAATGTATTTCGAACCAAGCCAACAAAATCCTTAGTCTCAAATTTTTTCTTTATTGGCCTACTACTGAAACAACTGACGCCGTACTGAAATAACAACTGGTTCCAGTTATTGACCAGAAGTGTTCCCTTTGAAATTATGAATAAGAAGATTTTCCAGTACTAGGTACCATGAGAAAACATTTGAGGTATGATATGCAACTGTTTGTTATAATTGTTACTGGATAGCGAAAATTAAATAAATTATATATTGATTTTCCGACTTGAAGAGTATTTAATAATGTTGCGCGTCTAATCAGAATAGGCGTTCGGCGACGTGAAATCAAGGAATAAAGTTACGTTACCATTTCCAAAATTTATTTATTTATTTTATTACATTATTGTATTATATTATTAAATTACGTATTTATCTTTTTTTCTTTAGAAGTAAAAATTTATTTTGCATGCCAAAATAGATTACCTGGAAAATTTCAAAACAATGATATTTATGATCATAATCATTTTAATTGCTAATAGTATAATGTTTATGATAAATTTGAATACAAATTCTGATGAAAAAAGAATTGCCTCCCAACTCCGATGGGTTCCAAACCCAGGACTTTTTGTTTGCAGGACGAGTGCTCAACCAACTGAGTTACGGAAGGAGCTAGTGAAAATTCCATTTCAATTATCAATTCTGCCAGAGCTGCCCAGAAAACTAAGTTCTTTTTTAATAATTTATTCTCAAATTATTGGTCGTATTGAAAAAGTGATCAATTTAAAGGTCTAGAACACTGGGAAATACATCTTCTTGGTTTTTTTTTTCTTATTGAAACGACTCTCCTTGTAAAGAATAACAAAGAGAGGAAGAGGAGTTATGAGGGAAGTTGGTAAGGGAGGGGAGGGGATTGTGAGGAGGGGTGGAAGAAAAAGCAAAAGGATAAGGTTGGAGGGTAGGGATAGTAGGGAGGGAAGGAGGTGACGGGGAGCTAGAAATAGAGTGGGGAAGAGGAGAGAAGATTTAATTAGGGTAAATGAAAGCAAGAGAAGCGCTAGAAAGAAAGGAGAGGACCAGTAAGAGAACGATTGAGAAGGGAAAGTGGTGATTTTTAGTAGGTGATGTTAATAAAAGTTGGGATTTTCATTAAACTTTTAACTTTCAACCCCGCTGATAAGTATTCAATGAGACATCAATCTAGTTTTTAGGGTTTTGTAGCCCTGGGTGGAAACCTTCACATTTTCAATCGGGTGTCCGCCCGCCCGTTCTACTATTTTCCAATGAGGGTTAGAGAGAAAAGGAAAACTAAAAGGGGTCATTGAAGAGATGAAAAGTAATGCGATGAGATAGTTGGAGATGTAGGGGGAGGCTTAAGGGGGAGTGAGAGAATAGAATGTAAGGAGACTGAGATAAAGGTGGAAAATGAGGTGGGAAGAATGGAGGAAGGAACTAAGGAGAGTGAAAAAAAGTGGGTATGAAGAAATAGATGAGGAAATGTAAGCAGGGGTGTATAAGGAGTAGTAATGAAAAAGTAAGGGGAGTGAGAGGAGCAGGGGATAGTAAGCTGAGGGATAGAGAAGTGACAAGGAATGAGTCAAGGAGAGAGGAAGTCTGAACAGGAAAAGTAATAGGAATCGTACTACCGGTAGAAAAAGGGTGGGGAAGGAGAAGTATATAGTATTATAGTATCGGTCAAGTATCCCACCGTCCCTTGTATTTTTTCCCGTGAGAAAAAGGTAGGAAGGGGAATGGAGGGGATTACAGAAAACAGGTGGAAAGTAATGAAAAGGGGATAGAAGGAAAAGTGAGGGAAGGGGTAGTAGGAGAAGAGAGGGAGTAAAGTGAGGAGATAGGAAGTAAAGGATATGGAGAGTAAAGAGGGGAATAAAGTGATGAAGAGCAAGCAGGAGTTAGGGAAAAAAGAGGTGAGGATAGAAAATCGGATTAAAGAAAGTGACGATGAGTGCGAGGATGAGAGAAGAAGGTTCGGGCAAGGGAAGGTAATATTCCAAAATTTTTTGTTTCTAAATGTTGATGAATTCTCAGAACTTAAAGTCTTATTATATTTAAGAAATTTCGTACTTTCTTGATATAATGAGAGGAAAGGAAGATGCAATGAGAGGGATGAGAGAAACCAAGTGGGAGTGGTAAGAAGTAATGAGATGGGATGAGAGTAAAAGTATGGTGGGTTGACAGGAGAAGTGGGAGGGGGGGATCAGAAGACGAAAGACTGGGGAGTAGGTTTTAGGAGAGGGGGATTGAGTTGATGGGAAGCAAGAAGAACTTAATAGAAAGAGGTGAGTAGAGAACAGTAAGATTAGAGAAAGTTTCTGAAAGTGAGGAGATGAGAGAGGAAGGGTTGAGGAAAAAGTGATGATTCCAAATTTTTTTCTTCCAAAACTCGATGTTTTGTCAAAGTTCGAAGAATTATTCCATCTAAAGGAAAAACGTACCCTTTTCCCATGAGAAGAAAAGAGGAGGAGGGAAAGGGAGCGTTAGGAAATGATGCGAATAAATAAGAGGAGTAGTAAGGAAACATTGGGACAGAAAGTGACTAGGGGAAGTAACAGGTTGTAAATGAGTGGGATGTAAGAAGGGAAGGTAAGCAGTGAAGGTGAGGGATGTATGACTGAAAAAATGTGTGATTAGAAAAGTGATAGACAGTGGGATGATGGTAGAAAGAGAAGGAAGGGAAACGGGTTCGTGAGGGGAAGTGAAATAACAAGTAAGATAGAAGGGAAGAAATATAAAATAAGAGGGTTTGGAGGAAGGAAGTAAAAGTGGTAAGAAGTAGGTGATGAGATGGGATGAGAGTGGAAGTCATGCGGGATGACAGGAGAAGTGGGGGGAGGGGGTGAATTAGGAGACGAAAGCAAGTAGAGTGTGGTAAGGGAAGGAGAATTGAGTTGATGGGAAGCAAGGAGAAGTTAATAGGAAAGGGCTTGAAGTCTCATTCTATCCAAAGAAAAGTCATACATTTTTGCTATTAGGAGGAGAGCGGGAAGACGAACTGAGAGAAGCATAGGAAGGAAGGGGAAACTGTGGATTGCAATTAGATGGGATGTAATGAAAAGTGATGGGAGGTTGGTAGTGGTAGTGAGGGAGTAAAGTAAGTAAAGAGGTTGTGGAAAGGGGAGAGGAGCATTGAAGGTGAGAGATGTGTGGAGGAAAGAGTGAGATTGAAGGAAGTCATGGAACGTGCGTTGATAGAAGGAACAGAGGAAGGGCGCACAAGTTACGGGAGGAAGTGGGGCAAGGGAAGGAAGACTGATACTCCTCAAAATATGACAACAGCAATAAGGGTTGAGAGAAGTTGAATGTTCTAAATACTTTGTCAAATGAGCATAATAAATTTTTGATTTACTAGTTTTAAGGGTTTCGTAGTCACGTGCAGAAACCCTGATAGTTCCGTCAAGTATACGCCTGTCATGTCGCTAGTATATCCTTCCAGAAAAAGAGAGCTAGGGGAAAGAACTGAGGAGAGGAAAAGGAAGTAGTGGTGAGTGATGAGAGGGGGTGAGAGAAATTAAGGGAAGTGGCCAATGGAGGAGTAAGAGTTCGAAGTGAGGACGTGGGGAAAATTGAGGTTGGGGAGTGGGAATAAGAAAATGTGAAACAATGAGAAGTTAGAGGAAAATAGGTCGAGTCAGAGAAGGCCAGTTCCGATAAAGTCACGGAAAATGAGGGGATGAGACAAAGAGGCTTGTGGAGTGGAAGTGGTCATTTATAATTTTTATTTTCCAAATGTCGATGTGTCCTGAGCGCTTGAAGTCTTATTTATCCGAACAAAAGTCGTTATTTTCTGCGAGGAGAAGAAGGGGAGAAACATGAACTGAGGAGAGTAGGAGGAAGGATGTGGATGCAGGGCAAATAATGAGATGACAGTGAAAGTGAGGAGACGGTAAGAGAGAAAGTAAGGAGTGAAGTCAGAAGACTCGAAGTGAAGAGAGTTTTAGAAGGGTAGGGAAAGAAAGGTGATGAGGATCGACTAAGAGTTTAAGAGAGAGAGAGAGAGGTAAGGCGAATGCAAGTCTGATTAGGGAAAGTGACGGGGAGTAAGGGGATAAGAGTGAAAGGGTTGGGGAGGGAAAATTATCATTCCAAATTTTCTTCTTCCAAATGCTGATGTATTCTTGGAGCTTGGAGTCTTATTCTATTCGAAGAGGAATCGTACTTTTTGCCATAAAAGAGAGGAAGTAAATTAGAGCTGAGGGAGAGGGCGGGGGGGGGGGGAGAGAAAGGGAAGGGAAGTGATGGCTAGCAATGAAACAGGATGAGAGGGAAAGTGGGAGGAGGATTGGAGGTGAAGTGAAAAGATGTTAAGTGAAAAGAGGGTGCGAAATGAAGGGAGGCATGAAGGTCAGAGTAGTGTAAAAAAGAAAGTGAGATTGAGGGGAAAGCTGGAAAGTGTGATGATGAGAGATAGAGGCAATAGAGGAGCAAGGAAAGAAGAGGAAAGGAGATCATTTCCAAAATATGGCATTAGCAATAAGAGTTTGATGAAGTTAGGCATGTCAAATTCTTAATAAAAAAGGATCATTTCTTTGAAACATTTTAGTATTTATTCCTAATAGATGTGTTAATTATGTTCTCATTCCACCCTTTATAGTTACTCTGAATTTGTTTTTTAATGACCCTTGTCACTTTTTCCGATTTCACGAAGTCGATGTTCACGAAGTCGATCAAGTGTTTTTGAAAGTCTTTCGTTCTGGCGGACAAGATCTTTGATTTTCTGTTGGTTTGAATTGAACTGCTGCATCATGTCAGCCTCTGGGTTATCCTCGGGTTTTACAACTGTCTCCACCTGAGAATAACTGCGGGAATCCGTTTTTGTCAACTTTTCGACGCTCGCTGTGCATCTGCAATTCTGATTATTCCCCTTAGTCGAGCAGTTCCTCGCCAGTTGTTCAATCTTACATTTGAATTCCGTTTTTATCTATAAAAGGAAAGTAATATTCGTCAAATCCATTCAATAAATTAGGCAAGTTAAAAGATAGTTTTCTAGTGTAATAAGAACGATAATGATAGTAATAGCAAGGTTGGTTAATAATTTGACGAATTGATTTTTGAAAGATAACACAGCCACATAAAGAAATCAATTTTTGGGTCCAAGGGTCAGATCATGTTTACTACGTGTTTTATGGGTCGCTGAAACCGAATCCAAAGTTTATGTTATCCCATCACGTCAGATTTTCGACATAACCTCAAAAAGTCTCTAGAAACACCCTAAAATGAAACGGATGCTGGTCTGAGAACCGAATCATATTATACGTTTTATGGGTCGCTGAAACCGAATCCGTTGTTCATTTTACCACATCACGTCAGATTTTCGACAAAACCTCGAAAAGTCTCTAGAGACACCCTTAAATGAAGTAAATGATGGTCTGAGAGTCCGATCATATTACATGTTTTATGGGTCTCTGAAACCGGATCCAAAGTCCATTTAAACCATCACGTCAGGTTTTCGACATAACCTTAAAAAGTCCCTAGAGACACCCTAAAATGAGAAGAAAATATTGGCCTCAGTACTGGACCATATTATATGTCTTCAGGTCGCTGGAACCGAATCCCGGAGTTCATTTTGCCCCCTTACGTCAGGTTTTCGACATAATCTCCTTTTGGCTGTCTGTGGAGCTTTTGGGGTTCTGTCGAAACCGGATAAGATAGTCTAGAATAGACTTCGAATTCCGTTTCAGGGACCCAAAAACATATAATATGGTCCGGCACTCAGACCAGCATTACTTTTCATTTTAGTGTGTCTGTGACGACTCTTTGAGGTTATGTCGAAAACATAATGCGATGAGGTAAAATGAACTTCGGATTATGTTTCAGCAATACAAAAAGCATATGAAGCGACCCCTTAAATATATAGTCAACATGGTCTGACCTTTAGACCCGGATATCGATTTTTTTGCATAGCTGTGTAACTTTTAACCGATTAAAATTGTTTTCTCAAAATATACCCTAATTGAATTCCGCATCAATCTGTCACGGCTCATGTTCGCAGAGTGAATTTTTTTTGTCCATTTTATTTATTATTTTGTATTTCTATTTGTATTATTATTTATTTATTTTGTTCATTATTTCGAAAATACCTAGAAAACATAAGGCGACTATCCAGGGAAGATGTCCGGAATAAACGTAAATTTTTCGAAGATTTATTCAACTTGTTATAAAGAAATAAGTAGATAATAATGAATTTATGACGCTCAGTTGCGAATCATTGCTTGATTTACAACGAATGTGAACAGTTTATGAAGAGAAAGATTTATCCAGTGGACCCAATGACTATTTATAGTTAATTTAATATTTTATAAACAAATTTCACAAACAATTATCCATACTAGGTAATAATGAAGAAGTATACCAAATTTTTTTATATGCAATCTATGATATAGTACCTGGAAATGAAACCTATGTACTATATTTTGTCATCCAATCGAAAATTGATCATTCCTAAGACAACCTTAAATAACAAATGGATTACTCTTCTATTTTCGGTCACACAAACTTGGTTCTTTTATCGCAATTTACTTTCGGAAACTAGCTTCTTCATTTTTGAGAAAACCTGGATGATGACCAATAATTTTTATGTAAACAACAATTGTTTGAAAAAAATTTCTACCATGTTATGTATTTGAAAAGAAATTTTGTTTTTCTCTCATAAATAACAGCCAGTTAATGGCATAAATCGACGAAATTCTATGATTGTTTGAACAATCCTGATTAACAAATGTACTTTTTTGCTATTTCTGGACTTTGGATTTTCGTAGACACTTTGGTAACAAATTACTCTTTTTATTGTTGGAAAGAATTTTATGAACAAATTTTCCTCGTATGATACATGTAGATTTATTTAATATAGAGATAACAATATAAATAAAGTAAGAATGTTCCATTATATTTAGGGTTATGTTCATAATAATATCCCAACATGCACAATACTTGTCGGAATCTTATACAACATGTTGTACGTAGCTTCATTACATGAATAACTATAAACAAAGAAAATAGTTGATATTAATATGAATATCTGAACAAAATGCTGAAAAATAGTCAAAAAATGCATTTGTTAACGTTTTCATTCAAACAATTGTCAAATGTTATTGACGTATAGCGAAAATTCATTCTTGAATAACAAGAAGTTTATTTCGTTAAAAAAGCGGAATTTCATTTACAAATAATAATATAGATACACAGTAAAAATAAAGTGTGAATGAAACACTCGCATCAGGGAACCATTTGCCGCCGACATTAATTACCTTTGGTAGTGTACATATTACCCAGTTAAGCAGGGTAAGATTTGGGGAACGAAGTGTTATTTTGACAACTTTGGTGCTTATATACCATATTTGGTAAACATTGCAAGGCGCGTTATTTGCACCTTGCAATATTAGGCCACAACTCTATACATGCATGTAGCCCACATGCATGCAAAGTAGACGATCTTTCCACGTGGTATACATTATGACCACTGATCTGTATTTTAAAGTGGATAGACGATAGCCATGTATTTTCAAGTTGGAACACGGACGATTCTCGACGCCTAATAATACACGCTGTCCTGAATCGGCATGTTAACATGATCAGCTGACTCAAGAACATTCTCCAATTTACGGCTTCAACTTGGCCCGAATGGTGACGTCATCCACCATTCAGGGTATAATACAGTTCAGGCTGGCATTTGTGACGTCATACACTATTCAGAGTATAGAAAGGATCAGTGTCTGAGTTCCCCCTTTCAAGCGGAAACAATCAAGCCGCCATTTTGCGTATTCCTACCTAATAGAAGGCTCTTATTCTGAATGATGCAATCAACACGCCATCATTACTTCAAAGACCATGGCATAAATTCGGGATAGCTCCTGTCAAAACTACCCTACATGGTTGGCTCATCGTACTCAAAGTGCAAAGGTGAAGTAAACATCGTTTAGATTCTACCTGCAACAAAATTTACTCCCAAGTTTTCACTGTGTATGTTCAAACAGTTGTTTTTTACAATGAGGATAATCAACTGTCATCAGAATATCCTAAAAAATCTAGAATTAATCAATTAACAGTTGATTGCATTGGAAGGATCAAGTTTTTACTCGTCCAAATATAGCCAAATAGTGCATTTGTTGATAAGGATTGTTTAAACGATCGCATGTCTTCATTCGATGTCCAAATATGATATGAACATGATATTGTTTATTGAATTTTGTTATAAGAAAAATAAAAAGAGGGACACTTATAGAGTCGGAATTAAAAAAATCATTGTTGAAGCACAAAATAATAATTCAATAATGAAACAAAAACGACCATCACACCTTGATGCAAAATTTTATAGGATTTCTTTTTGAAAAAATTTTTGGAATCAGATAATTTTTTCTTCTCATAATCTATTTCTCTACGGACGTTTCTTTTGCCTCACTGTGGATTGGTTACGTTTTATAAATGTTTTTTGATTGTGTTTCGGGGAATACCAATTTAGGAAGAGGCAGAAAAATAAAGGAAGGGGCTTTGAATTCTGTTTCTCTGTTCTTTTTAAATCGTTTTTTTCCATTTTTGATGAAGATATTGGAAAGTGTGTTGTCCTAATTTCATGATTGTATTTTTCGTCTGATTACCAAGAATTTCATAATAAAAAAATTAAATTTATTTAAATGGTAATACTGATTCTTCAACTTACGAACTTATTCTCTTTTTCTAATTCGATTATCGAACCTTCTAATTTTTCAATTTCAATACATTTTTCTTTTCTTGCATGCAATTCTGTCTGAAGTGCTTGGATTGTCTTCTCAAGAGCAATTTTAGTGCCAGAAATCTCTACTAGCTGATTTTGTACTTGGCGGCTACAGTCGGCTGTGAATAAATTATTTGGTGAGAAACTACAAGTTCTAAAGAAAAATGGTTGGATACAATTTCATAGGTCTTTTTGTGTTGGACATTTTTTCATTTGGAAATTACATCGTATTTCACGTTAATCTGCTATAAATTTGAACATCCAATTTTCTGATGGCCTTTTTCACGCTTGAAAATAACATTATTATTCTCATTAAAAAACGGTTAAATGCAATATTGTTGAACTTTTGAAATACGATAATTTCGTTCATATGTCGTTTCCCTGTATCCAGCGTGATTTCGCGCAAAAAATTGTTTTTTCACTTCTATCAATTCTTCATACTATGGCTGAATACATAAATAAATACAGACTGACAGATATACAGACAGTTAGACAAACAAACAGACAGACAGGCAGACAGACATTTTGACAAAAAGACAGACAGTTAGATACATTAACATTTTTCTAAACTCAGCGGGGCAAGAAAAGTGGAAGATTGACGAAAACTTTATAGGTGAAATTTCGGGATCCAAATCAAGTTACACGTGGCATGTGTCTTCTGCAGTGAATCTCTCCTAAAGCAAGTCCCTTCTGCGGCAAGCCTCTTCGTCAGCAAGTATCCCCATCGTTGAATCGCTGCTGTTGCAAGTCTCTCCTGCAGCAAGTCTCTCCTGCAGAGAGTCTCTTCTTAGGTATGTCCTCTTTGCATCAAGTCTCTTCCGCGGCAATTCACATCTGTGATAGGTCTATTTTTCGGGATGTCTCTCCCGCAACAAGTATCTCCTGCAGCGAGTCCATTTCGTGACAAGTCTCTCCTGCATCATCTCTCCAGGGCCACCAAAGAGACATGTCACAAGAGAGACTTGCTGCAGACGAGACGCTTTAAGAGGAACTTGCCGCAGATGAGACTTGGCATTCTAGAAACTAGCCGAAAATGAGGCATGCCGCAATGAAAAGTGTGAAAGAAGAGACTTTCTACTAGAGAGCCGTGCCGCAGGACACTTGCCGCAGGCAATACTCGCTGTGAGGAAAACATTCCGCAAGAGAGACTTGTCGTAGGAGAGACTCGCCACGAAGAAGACATGCCGCGAAAGAGACATGCCATGAAAGAGACTTGTCACTCCAGAGACTTGCTGAAAGGAAGATTCACGATTGGAGAGACTTGACACATAAAAGACTTGACACTTGAGAGATGTGAGACTTGAGAGAGACTTGCTGCAAAGGAGACATGCTGCAAGGGGTAGTTTTTGCAGACGAGATTCACCACTTTAGAGTCCTCCCGCAAGAGAAACTTGCTGCAGGCGAGACTTGCCGTGAAAGAGATACACTGCAAAATAGATTTGCCACTTTAGAGACCTTCCGGAAGGGGACTTGACGCAGGAGAGACTTGCCGCTAATGAGACATGCCACAAGGGAGATTTGTCTTAGAAGATACTTTCAGATAGTATTACCAGGTTCCAGATAGATATACCCCGCGGAGTATTTTCAATCGCTGCGAAAGAGTAACCACTGAAACGATTACAATGTCGTAATAATTTTCAGCGTTCTGAATTTTTCAATGTTAAAGGATAAAAAGTCACGCTCTCCTGAAAGAAGATTACGTCATAACCAACACTCATCCATCATTCCTGATTGAAAGTTATGCAATTAACTATTTTTCCCACCCTTTTCTATCCTCGTTACATACAAAGGTGCTGTGCATACAGATTTAAATTTAAGGGCTTTTGACATAATATTTAAATAAGAATGATTGGAAAGCGTTCTGGAGAAATTCACCTACAGTTAATTCAATCTACTTTCTAGTCGTAAAACTGTACTATCAATTGCTCTTGTTAAAGAGGTTGGGGAATGTCTTCCGTATAAACATGAAAGAACATAACGTACAGTCGTAAAAGGATTTGAGTGCTACTTCCAACAAGGATCATTTGATGTACTTTATGTGTCATAGAATTTCGAACTTACAACGAATAGAACTTATATACTATTCAAAGTTTTATTTATAAATATATAACAAACTTCAGGAAAGAAATTAGCGGAAACTATTTCCCAAATCCCATAAAATTCGTAAAAATTATTCGGAATAGCTTGAGACACTAGCTTTAGGTAATATAAGACCTGATATGTAAAAGTTAGATACAGAGAGGAAGAAACTAGATACGAAATATGTTTGTCACGAAAAAAGAAGGAAATTCCTTTTCCCTGGTGTTTATATACTAACAGGCGTAGGTATAGCCATGTCAGGCTAAGGCAGGTACTCTTTTCTTTACGCCAACAGAGTAGAAGGGCCGAGTGTGACTGAGTGCCACGAAAACAGCAAAACTTGAACCCGCGCACTTCCCTCCATTTAGTTCATCCTACTCCGCAGAGCTTCTCACGGCCCTCGCAACGTACCACGGGTATAAAACGGCGTGTTTCGCAATGAAAGGTGCAGAACAATCAGAGCTGGTTATCCGCTTTGACCACACAACGCAGCACCTCCCCACCCTCTCACTCTGTCTCTAACTCTCGAGGCTGGTCATCCGCCTTGATTCCTGGCAACTAAAAATCTATGTTCTTTCACCTTTTTTTCTTTTTTTGGTGATATATCAAATAAATATTATCGCGTTAAAAAAAAATATTGAACAATATTTTATTTCAACCCTCCTCAATTCGTTCGTTGGCCGTAATTATTTCCTTTCCTCCATTTAACAGAACGACTGGCATATTAGTGACCTGTCCTATCTTCACGAGAGGCATACCTATCGTACTTCACCCTTACTATCAACCAGGAGCTTGGCCATGTACTTTCATATTTGAGTGACCGGCCTAGTACACCTTACTGCACCGTGCACTAAGCCACCGTTTCGAATGACTTCACTATGGTACACCAAGTAAGGACTTCCTCTCTCAGGAGTTTGGTCACACGCATCATCATTACTATCAAACTTGAGCCCTCCACACGTCAACGACGCTATAGGCTTCCTCCATCCTCACCCATAAACTGAACCGCATTAAAAGTAAGGAGCGTACCAATTGGCGCCCAACGTGGGGTATTTTCCTACCTTTAACAATGCCTGTGCTTCTCTTATTATTCTCGCTACATACCCTTATATTTCCAATTTACCTCCTAAACGATCCTCTATCTTGGACAAACTTACCTAGAAGTAAGGAAGCGTATCAACTGGCGCCCAACGTGGGGAATTCTCCTACCTTGAACTACGAACGAGCTTCTTTTACTATTCTCTCCACATACTCTCATATTTTCTAGTTACCTCCTTAACCATCCTTTATCAAAAAAAAAACTTACTCTTAAACAGGGAAGTGCATCAAACTCTTCACAATAATTTATTTTTCCTGCAATATTTAGAAACTCCTTCGGAACCTCTGAAATGTCTCAAAATCTCATTCATTCAAAAAACGTTCTTTCTTCTGAAATATTTTCAAATCTCTCAAAATGCTTTGAAACTCTTAAAATCCTTCGTAGTCCGTGGAAAATATCGTAATCAATTGTTAGTTATTCCTTAATTCCTTGAAAACCTCCAGCATTCATAGAACAACTTTTTGATCCGTGCATATTATTCCTAAATTCTCAAAAATCTGTCGAAATCCTTCGACATCTATTGGGATCCTTGAAAATACTGCTGAACTCACATGATGTCTCTCGGAATATTTTGAAATCTCTTGAAATTCCTTGAATTCACTAAGAGATTTCTTTTAACTTCTGAAAATCCTTTATTGCCTTCCAAAATTGTTGAGAATCGTTTGGAATTATGTAAATTTCCAGAAAATGTTCCGCAATCTCTTTAACTCTCTTAGAATGATTTCAAATTTTATGTAATCATTGGAAAAAATCCTTGATCTCATCGTATCTTTTGTAATCTCTTAAAATACGTCAAAATCTCTCAAATTCTTTTGCCTTACTTTGAAATCTTCAAACCCTACAAATCAGGCACAATCCTCCAGCATATTTTGAAATTCTTCAGAGATTGGCAGTGTATGAGCAATTACTTACAATAAGAATGTAACAAACTAAGATATTATTGCGATACACAATTCAGTGCTTGCACCCCCTATGGGGTATGGCAAGTGAGACCTGGACGTACGAAGGAAGGGATATGAGTAAAGTAAGCGCTATTGGCATGCGATTTCCGTGGAATGCGTGCGGTAAACCACAAACATACAATGTGAGTAAATAGTAGGTTCCAGAAGGATGTGTTGTAGAAAGAACACTGATTGATAAAGGGTTGAGGAATTTGCTCAGATGGTTTGGTCAGGTCAAGAGAAAGAATTAAGGACGTTTAACGAAGCAAGTGTATACAGGCAAGGTGGTTGGTAGCGAACCCAGAGGTAGACCAAATAAAGAATGGTTGGAATGTGTGAGTCAGACTCTGAACTAAAAAAAGGGCTTAGGAACACGAGAGCTTGTTTATATGTGAATCGTGAGACATTTTTTTTTCGAAACTTTCCACCTGGGGCGATTGCTAGAGAGATTGATCAGAAGTCCGCGTCAAAGAAGTGTAGTGAATAGAGTGCGTTGTACATAACTAGAAGAACAAATGATTATTGACGATAAAATATCAATAGGATGTTATGTAATACAAACCAAGATCCGACATGTTTCTCCTTGTTTCTTGTAAAGCAGTCGATACATCAAAGTTCTTTCGTTCCATTCCCAGATATTTTTTCCGCATTACTTCTAGTTCTCCTGTAACTGTATAGATGTGCAATATTTGATAAGAGGGATGAGATGAAGTTCCTCCACTTTATAAACAAATTATTAAACGACATCTTGTTACAACTATACAATGGAAGATAACATTTTTGATATTCATAAACAATTAATATAGACAAATTTATCAAATAACTGCTAAGATCTTCATGAAGAAAAAAAGAAGAGAGTTAAGAAAAGAAGAAGAGTAGGAGGGGAGGAGAGAAGAGAAAAAAAAGAGATGAAGAAGATAAGAGGAAAAAGAGAGTTAACAGAAGAAGAAAGGAAGAGAAAAGGATAAGGAGAGAGTTAGGAGAGTTAAGGCAATAGGAGGAGAAGAAAAAAAGTTAGTAAGGAGGAAAAGAGAAGAAGAGTAGAATAGAGTTAAGAGAACAAGAGGAGAAAAGAAGGAGAAAATAAGAGGATAACAGAAGCGCAGAGGAGGAGAAGAAGAGTAGAACAGAAGGAGAGAAGAACAGAAGAACAGAAAAATAGAAGAAGAGTAGCAACAGGAGGCGGAGCAACATGCTTCATTAAAGGAAAAAATTTACACTTCGGCTTAACAAATCTCTTCAGAATTCGGTTATCTCTGATCAAAAAAAAAAGAAGCGAAATCGGCTATGAAATGAAAGTTCTGAAACTGGTTGAACCCCATATTTCTATTTGGCCGTATTGTTCATCGTTGCAAATTTGCGCAGATAGTCAATTTTATCCTGATAACCACCCTTGCTCCTAGGGCCAATTCTGATCCGGTAGCCCAGTTTGCTTCGATGGTTGATTTTGCCTCGATAACCAACTTTGACCCGGCGGACAACTTCACTCTGATAGTCAATTTCTCTCAGATAACCAAGTTTACCACGATAGTCCTCTTTGCCCAGATAACAGACTTTGCCTTGATAAGAAACTCTGCCCCGATAGCGAATTTTGCCACGACAGTCGAATTTGACCTGATAAACAACCTTGCTCTGCTGGCCAAATGTATCTGATAACCAACTTTGCATCGATAGTCAATTTCTTCCCGATGACCAGCTTTACTTTGATGGTCAACTCTGACCTTCTAACCAACTTTTTCTGGAAAAGCAACTTCTTTCTGCTGGCCGACTTTATCCTGATTGTCAACTTAGCCCTGACGGCCAACTTTGACCCAAAATACAACTTTGCCGCGATGGTTAACTTATCCTAGGTGGCCAGCATTTTCCAGATAACTAACTTGGCCTCGATCACGAACTTTGCTCATATGGCCAACTTTGCCCCAGTAGTCAATTTTATTCTGATAACCTACTTTGATCTTATGGCTAATCTACTCTGATAGGCAACTTCGCTTCGATAGTCAATTTTGCCTCGATAAAAAACTTTGTCTGCAAAACCAACTTTGCCTTGCCAGACAACTTTATGCCGATTATCAATTATTCTCCGATTACAAACTCTGCCCTGAAGACCAACTTTCTCCCGACTATCAATTTTGCCCTAGCAACAAACTCTGCCTGGATAATAAACTCTAGCCTGACAGCGGATTTTACCTCGATAGTCTATTTTGTCCTGAGAACCAAGTTTTTCCTGATGGTCACCTTTGCCTGATAAAAAACTTTGCCCTGATGACCAACATTAATCTAATGGCCAACTTTACCCGTATAGTCGATTTCGCTCTAATGGACAACTTTACCCTGCGAAGCGACTCCTTCCCAAAGTACAATCTTGCCTTAATAACCAACCTTTCCATGATAAACAACTTTTACCTAATGGCCGGCATTGTCCCGATGGTAAATTTTATTCTGACAGACAACTTTGCCCAAACAGTTAACTTGGCTTCAACGGCGAGCTTTCCCTTAATGGACAACTTGGCCCTGATAACCAACTATGTCTTGATGACCAATTTAGCTTTTACGGACAACTTTACCCCGATAGTGAATTTCAAACGATAAACAACTTTTCCCGAATGCCAATTTGGCTTTGATAGTCAATAAGGTCCGGATAACAAACTTTGCTCTGATGGAGACCTTTGCCCGATGGCCCACTTTGCCCTGGTAACAAACTTTGCCTTGATAACGAACTCTAGCCCCATGTCAAATTTAACCCCTATAGTTAATTTTTGCCCAACAAACAACTTTTCCCTGATGGATATATTTTCCTGATAAAAAACTTTGCCCTGACGACCAACATAACACTTATGGCCAATCTTTCCCTGATAGTCAATTTTATTCTGATAACCAACTTTGCCCCAACAGTTACTTTGCTTCAATGACGAGCTTTGTCCTGATGTCCGACTTTGACCATATAACCAACTTAGCCTTGATTGCCAACTATAACTCGATGGTCAACTTTGCCCTGATAACCTATTCGATCTGATAACTAACTTTCCTCTCATGTCTAACTTTGCTACGAAAAGCAACTTTGCTTCGATTGAAAATTTTGCCGCTGTATCAAACTTTGACTTGATGACCAATTTGGCTCCAACGGACAACTTTACCCTCATAATCCTTTTTTACCGATAAAAAACTTTTCCCTCTCGCCCTGATAGTAAATTCTGCTTTGATAATCGAATTTTCCCTGATCAACAAGTTCACTTGATAACCAACTTTTTTCGGATATAATTTTGCCTTGTTAACCAACTTTGCCCCGATGGTCAGTTTTGCCTCAATAACCAACTTTGCCTCGATAACAAACTTTGCCCGAAAGCCAACTTTGCTCCGGTGGTCAATCTTTCCCCTAAAACACACTCTTCCCTGATAACAATCTTTGTCCTAATATAAACTTTGCCCTGATGGACAACTTTGTCTTGATTGCCAACTTTGTCCCTATAATCAATTTCGCCTCAATAACCAACTTTGCATATCATCAACTATCTCTGATAGTTAATTCTGCTTTGAAAATCAACTTTCCATCGATAACCAACTTAACATTGATAATGAACTGTCCCTTGATGGACGATTTTGCCTTGATAACCAACTCTGCTCCGATGGTCATTTTGGCCTCAATAACCAACTCCGCCCGAAAACAAACTTTAGCCTGATAGTAAATTTGTCTCCTGAAACCAACTTTCCCTGATAACCTAGTTCGTCTTCATAACAAACTTTGCCCTGATGAACAACTTTGCCGTAATGACCAACTTTGCCTTGATTGCCAACTTTGGCCCAATCATCAATTTTGCCTCAATAACCAACTTTCCCTTGATGACCAACTACGCCCGGAAGCCAACTTTACCCCGATAGTCAATTTTTACTGATAACGCACTTTCTTTCATAAGCTAAGTTCGCCCTGATAGTAAATCCTGTTCTGATAACCAACTTTCCCCCGATGGTCAGTTTTGCACCAAAAACCAAATTTGCCTTGATAACAAACTTCGCCCGAAAGCCAACTTTACCCCGATAGTCAATTTTTCTTCTTAAACTAACCTTGCCCTAAGAAACTACTTTGTCTTGAAAACAAACTTTACCCTGATGGCCAACTTTGACCTAATGAACAACTTTGCCTTCTTTGCCAACTTTGGCCCTATCCTCAATTTTGCCTCAATAACCAACTTTTTCTGGATAACCAACTTCGCCTGGAAGCTAACTTTACCCCGAAAGTCAATTTGTATAGAAAATATAACTTTTTCCCGTAAGCTAAGTTCGCCCTGAATGTAAATCCTGTTCGGATAACAAACTTTGCTCTAAAAACCAACTCTGCTCCGCTGGTCAGTTTTGCCCCGATAACCAACTTTGCCTTGTTAACAAACTTTGCCCAGGAGACAATTTTACCCTGATACTTTGCCTGGAGAACCTACTTTGTCCTTATAACAAACTTTACCCTGATGGCCAACTTTGCCCTAATGACCAACTTTGCCTCGATTGCCAACTTTGGCCGTATCATCAATGTGGCCTCAATACCCAAGTTTTCTTTGATGACCGACTCCGCCCGGAAGCCAAGTTCACCCCGATAGTCAATTTCTATCGATAACTAACTTTCTCCCGTAAGCTAAGTTTGCCCTGATAGTAAATCCTGTTCTGCTAACCAACTTTGCCCTATTAACAAACTTTGCCCCGATGGTCAGTTTTGCACCAATAACCAAATTGGCCTTGATAACAAACTTTGCCCGAAAGCCAACTTCACCCCGATAGTCAATTCTTCTTTTCAAACCAACTTTGCCCTAAGAACCTACTTTGTATTCATAACAAACTTTACCCTGATGTCCAACTTTGCCCTAATGATCAGCTTTGCCTTGATTGCCAACTTTGTCCCAATGATCAATTTCGCCTCAATAACCAACTTTTTCTGGATAATCAACTTCGCCTGGAAGCTAACTTTAACCCGATAGTCAATTTTTACCGACTAACAACTCTTCCCGAAAACTAAGTTCGCCCTTATAGTAAATTCTGCTTTGATAACCAACTTTGCACTGATAAACAACTATACATTATTAATAGGCTTTTACTTGATGGACGATTTTGCCTTGATAACCAACTTTGCCTGGATAGTCAATTTCGCCTCAATAACAAACTTTGCCTTGATAACCAACTATGCCCAAAAGCCAACTTTACCTCGATAGTCAATTTTTCTCCTGAAACCAGCTTTGCCCTGAGAACCTACTTTGTCTTAATAACAAACTTTGCCCTGATTTCCAACTTTGTCCTAATGACCAACTTCGCCTTGATTGCCAACTTTGTCCCGATGATAAATTCCGCATCAATATCCAACTTTGCCTGGAAGCCAAATTTTACCCCGATAGTCAATTTTCACTGATAGCCAACTTTTTCCTGGAAACCAAGTTCGTCCTGATAGTAAATTCCGCTTTGATAACAAACTTTGCACGAAAGCCAACTTCACCTCGATAGTCAATCTTTCTCCTAAAACCAACTTTACCCTGAGAACCTACTTTGTCAAAATAATAAACTTTGTGCTAATAACCAACTTTGCCTGGATTGCCAAATCCGTCCCGATGGGCAATTTTGCCTCAACAATCAACTTTGCCTTGATAACCTACTTTGCTAGAAAGCCAAATTCCACGATAGTCAATTTTTCTCGCGACAACCAACTTTGCTTCGATAACCTTATTTTCCTTGATGACCAACTTTTTTTGATACTCAATTATGCATCAATAATCAACTTTGTCTTGATAACCAAGTTTGCCCCGTTCGTCGATTTTGCCCTGACGGACAACTCTGCCCTAGTGTACATCATTGATTATTTATTATTTGAAATATATAGATTTTGGAATTATATTTCAAGGAAAGAAAGTGTTTTCCAGGAATAGACAAACATAACAATGGAGGGAGGCTTACCACTTTTAATCTCCTTCTTGAACTCGGCGTTCCTTACTTTCAGCATATCAACCTCGGAAATCCTGTTCTTCATATCTTCTTGTAGCCTCTTGACAGTGTTATCGCGATCCCTTTTCACCGATTCGCTGATTCGCGCGTTATCTCGCACGAGCTCGAGAATGATCCTCACGTCCTGGTTTATTGCTTCCGCCAGTTTGCTCATTACAGCCCATTGGCTCTTCTCCCAGAGACCAAACTTGCTAAGTTCTCTGGAACGGATTTTCATCAGATTACAAGTAGGTTTCGATTTACTACTTTCGAAGAATCTTGTGCAATGGAACAATGAAATATAATAGAATCAAAACGTGCCTTAAATTTGAAAGATATACTCTAGTGGAAATATTACTACAGAAAAAAGCTTTAAAAAAGGGATGTAATGAAAAAGGAAAAAAAGATTGTATTTTTCCTACGTGAGGAAAACTAAACTAAACTAAACTCTCACTGGAGGTGAGAGGGTTGTTCAAACATCGAGAGAAACGTAAGGAGGAACGTAAAAAGGGAACATATCGACGCCTCCTAGCAATAGAGTACTATCCCAGCGGCCAGAGCAAGAAAGTACTATCTCGGTGGCCAGTGCAATAAAGTACTATCTCGCCCGTTAAATTATACTTTCTAGCTATACTCGTGGAATTTTTTTTTCGAATAGCTTATGGCTTACTGCCGCCCCACAGAAAAAAATTCAACAGAATTTTTTTGATCAAAATTCCAATCGGGAGTCTGAAAATTTAACGATTTAGTCAAAAACTTATCCCTTTTAGATGAAAATTGAACCACATCTCCAGAATTTTCGCATGTGTTCAAAATCCCACTTTCTTAGTGGACAATTTCACAACTTGGTTGAAAGTTAGTAATTTTTTCTTGAAAACAAATATTCTTAGGTTCGAAATTCTACTGTTTTTTATCAAGTTAGTATTTTTGACTCCAAAATTCCACAATTAGGTAACCTTTTTTTCTACTTGACTGAAAAATCTTTCTCAGTAGTAAATTTAAATTTCCGGGTTGAAAATTGAACTGTTTTGTAGAAAATTCACCTTTTTGGCTTCAAAGCTTAACAGTAAAGTTGAACTTTATCTTCCATTAACTAATAAACAAATTTTATTTTAGAGTAGAAACTCATCTTTGTTGAAATTTTTCTTCTTTTTATTTAAAAATTGATCTCGGTTGAGGTCACCTATTTTGTTGAAAATTCTCTTGAAATATTGAATTAATCCTTAGGAATCAATCTTTTTCAGCGGAAATCGAATGTACTTTGTAAAAAGTTGAACTAATTTGTTAAAAATTTAATTGTTGGACTTGAAGATTTAATTTAAATTAATTCGATAACAAATTCCGGTATTTTCCCGAACAATCCTCTTCCACTTGAAAATTTGATTTTTCGATTTTTGGAGGACAATTGAACATTTGGAAATTGAACTATTCTTATCAAAATTTATGCTCTATTTTGAAAATTGAAGTTTTTTGTAGCGAATTCGTCCTGTATCTTAAAAATCCAATTGTTTTGATAAAAATTAATCATTTTTTTTCTGTAAAGAATTTCACAATTTTATTGAAAATTCAATGATTTGGCGATAAAAGTTAACTCTTTAGTTCAGCATTGTTTTATTCATTCAAAAATTCATCTTTATCACCAAGGAAGTGCAACTGCTCAGTGGAGGTTTAAACATTTTTGGTAAAAAATGTACTAATTTTGATAAAAAATGCAACATTTTGGCGAAAACTCATCCTTTTTATCTGGAAATCAAACTGAAAAAAATGCATCGCTGTAGGTTAAAAATTTGACTATTTTATGTGAAAATCCAACATCTTGGTTAGTAATTATAATTTTTCCTGTTTCGGAGAAAATTCTTCATTTTGGCTCCAAAATTGAACATTTTTTGTTCAAAGTTCAAACCTTCGGGCTGAAAATTGAACAGTTATGTCAAAAAATTGTTTTTTAGCTTGATGAATCAAGGGTTATGTTGAAATTTTTTTTTATTCTGGAAAAAAGTAGAAGCTTCGTGAAGCCTACAACTCACTTCAAGGTTTTCCCAATGAATTCTGTTGAATTGTTCATTGTAGAGTGGCAATAAGCCATAAACTATTCGAAAAAAAAATTCTATGAGTATAACCTAAAATTAAAAGTTTGACGGGCGAGATAGTTCTTTATTGCACTGGCCGATGAGATAGTACTTTCTTGCTCTGGCCGCCGTGATAGTACTTTCTTGCTCTGGCCACCGAGATAGTACTTTCTTGAACTGACCGCGAAGATAATACTCTATTGCTAGGAGGCGTCAGTATCTCTTTATAAACAAATAATAAACATCTAGTATTTTTCACTTTTTAATGCAGATATTAAATAAATTTAAGGATAGAATAATTCAGAATTAGAATTGAATCAGAACTGCAAACGCCACTTTACATAGGTAGAGCGTTAGAACAATTACGCCACCGGGGCCACATCAGATAATTTCTTGTTTCTCCCATTTTTATAAGATGGTGCAGAAACAATATATTTCCAACCCTGGAAATTCGAATTTTTTATAAGAAGGTACTTTTCAACCGGATAAGTAATATTTCTATAAAAGGATTAGAATTTTCAACCCAGGTTGGCGAGTTTCCAACACAACAGTTGGATTTTGCTCCAGTGAAAAGATTTTTCAACAATAATGTGTCAAGAGAAATGTTTTTAACCCAAAAATATAAAATCCAAAGTAAGAGTTGATTTTCAAGGTAAACACTTAGATTTTAACACAAAAATATGAAAAGTGAACAATACAGTCGAATTATCAAGCCAGAAAGAAGAATTTTCCAAAATAATGTGAACTTTTAACCAAATGGTTTGAACATTCTTTGGAAAAAACATAAGTTTTCAGCAAAAAAGAACGATTTTGATTAAAACTGTTGATTCTCTAAGGCAAAAAGTTGCAATAAAGCATTTGAGTTTTTAACCAAAAAGAAAAATTTTCAATTTCTTCTTACCAGTATGGTAAACACGTATGCGTAGATGAGTGTGGTAACCACGGGTTAAATGTCGTATGAGAATAGAGGAATTTGAAACTAAAAACATAAATTTTTAAACAAGGAAGTTGAGTTTTGAAGCCAAAAGAAAGAATCGTTAAAAAGCAGTTGAATTTTCAGACCAAAAAGACGAAATAATCACAAGACAGTACAATTTAAACTGAAGAATATGAATTTTTCATAAAAAAGTAAATTTTTTGTCAGAGAGACGAATTTTTTATCTGAATGGACTAACTTTCAACAAGAAATAGATTAATTTAATTTTAAGTTCAAAAAATTCATTTCCAGTTAAGAAAGAAGAAGCTTCAAACAATGAATTATAATTTTCTACCCATATGATGGTCTGAATTTGAACCAGAAAAATTATCCATGAGTAGGACCTTCAACCAATTAAGCCACGAGGGCCACATTAGATTTTTCTTTGTATGGATAGGATGAATAAGAAAAGATCTGCTGTGGCCCCGGTGGCGGGATTGATAACACACTATTCTCATGTACAGTGACATTCCCTCTTCAAATTGAGGTCAAAGTGGATTTTTTTGTTCTACAAAACTTATGAAACTAATCAATTGGCAGGATTTGAAAAACTAAATTATCAACTTGGTCAAAAAAATGAGATGTTGATTACACAGCCGCACAAAAAAATCGATTTTTGGGTTTCGAGGTTAGATCAAGTTTACTGTATGTTTTTGCGGTCGCTGAAACCAAATCCAAAGCATTTTACTTCATCACGTCAGTATTTCGACGTAACCTCATTTCTAGGTATCTGTTAAGGCTTTTTGAGGTTATGTCAAAAACCTGACGTGATAGGGTAAAATGGACATTATATTCGGTTTCAGCGAACCAAAAAACATATAATATGATCCAGCCCTCAGACCAGTATTACTTTTCATTTAAGGGTGTCTGTGAAGACTTTTTGAGGTTATGTCGGAAAGCTGATGCGATGAAGTAAAATGAACTCTGGTTCTGGTTTCAGCGACCCAAAAAACATTTAATATGATCTACCCTTTAGACCAGTATCAATTTTCATTGTAGGGTGTCTGTGGAGACTTTTTGAGTTTATGTCGGAAAGCTAATGCGATGAGATAAAATGAAGCCTGGTTCCGGTTTCAGCGCCCCAAGAAGCATATAATATGATCTGGCCCTCAAACCCGTATTACTTTTCATTGTAGGGTGTCTGTAAAGATTTTTTTTTAGGTTATGTCGAAAAGCTGAAGTTATGAGGTAAAATGAACTGTGGTTTCGGTTTCAGCGAACCAAAAAATATATAATATGATCTGGCTCTCAGACTGGCATTACTTTTCATTTAAGGGTGCCTGTGAAGACTTTTTGAGGTTATGTAGGAAATATCACGCGACGGGGTAAAATGAACTTTGGATTCAGTTTCAGCGACCCAAAAAAAAATATAATGTGGTCAAGCACTCAGACCGGCATTACTTTTCATTTTAAGGTGTCTGTGAAGACTTCCTAAAGTTACGCCGAAAACCTGATGCGATGAGGTAAAATTAACTCTGGATTCGGTTTCAGCGACCCAAAAAACATATAATGTGGTCAACCACTCAGACCGGCATCACTTTTCATTTTGAGGTGTCTGTGAAGATTTCTTGAAGTTACGTCGGAAACCTGATGCGATGAGGTAAAATGAAATCTGGTTTCGGTTTCAGCGACCCAAAAAATATGTAATATGATCTGGCTCTCCTAAAAGTATTACTTTTCATTTTAGAGAGTCTGTAAAGACTTTTTGAGGAAATGCCAAAAACCTGATTCGATGAGGTGAAATGAAATCTTGATTCGGTTTCAGCGACCCAAAAAACATATAATATACATGATGATATACCTAGCCCAGCATTATACTTTTTATTCAAGGGTGTCTTTGAAGACTCTTCCAGGTTATGTCGGAAACCTAACGTGCTCGGGCTTTTCAAATCCCGGATTCGGATTCAGGGACCTCAAAAACACATATCCATCATGGTCTGACCTCTACGCCCGAAAATCGATTTTTTTGTGTGGCTGAGTTATTAATGTTTAGCTGATTTTTTTACTGATTACGATCCCTGAAACTAAAATATGAGAATTGTTTTTGGAAGACATAAATCGTGAGTTTGGGTGCAAAAAGTAATGGGGATAAAGTAGATATCCTAAAATTGATGGTACCTCTGCTCCGCTGCGGCTGAATGCAGTTTGTATTCCAGAAATGTCGCCTCGATTCCTTTTATCAGGTCGAGAATCGTGCTAGCAGCAAGTGAGCAACTCCGACAATCTTCGAAACAACCATCGACAGCTTGCGTACTCCGCGAGATTTTCTCCACGAACGACTCATCGTCCACGCCTTTTATCTTCTCCTAGATATGCATTCCACTCGAATAAATGCACAGCATAAGAGGCTAAGTGGTTCGTCCCTCCCTTGCCTTGCCTCCTTGAGAAAGACTCAAGATTTCCCATTTTTTCCCTCTGCAGACTTCTCTAGTCGTTCGTTAAAATGTGTCAGAGATATTTCATGAAAATGAATATTGAAATTTCAAACCTCATGTTATTTATGCGCACCCCTTCAAATCCTCATCCTCATATTTCAAAATTCCAAATTTCGTTCTCCCAACTTTTAACTACCCCACAACCCCTCGACTCTTTGGTCAATTTCTTCCTTCTCTCCTCCAACCCTTGATGCCTTTCTCTAATCTCATCTTTCCTTTGAATTCTCTCTTTTATATTTTCAAATTTCTGTTTCTACCCATCTCTTCAGTTCTCCTTATTCTCTTCACCTACTTGTTCAGCTGCTAACCTATCCACCCTTGATGCCCATCCCTTATCTTCACTTTCCATACCCTCTCTTCACGCTATTCGCTCTCATATCTGCGCTAGCTGGCTTATTCTACAGCTCCTCCCCACCTCGCCTACTTTTCCATTATCATACTCACCTGCCTCATTTATACCTTTATCCTCCCTTTCAACATCTTACTGACCCTTATCACCCTTCGCTTCCTTCACTTTTCGCTCTAGGCAAGAGATTGCGGCGGATGGGCATCCTGTTAAACTTTCTGAATCCCATCCCTTCACATTCCCCTCTCACTTATTACTCCTCCTATTTCCTCAAATTGCATTGCTTGCTGCCCTCTCCCACCTTCATTCTATTTCTCCGCTCCCTACGTTCCTTTCTCTTCCCATGCCTGCTTGCCTCTCCTCGATTTCCCTACCTTGCCATCACTTCCTACATCTTACTCTCCTACATCTTTCCTTTCTTCCCTTGCTCCTCTTATTATTCCTTTCACCCATTTTCACCTCCTCCACCACTTTTCCTTACATTTTCTCGACTTTTACTACTCGCTGCACTACCCTATCGTTCCTCCTCTTCTCCACCCTCCACCCCATTACTCCGCGATTATTACAATTTCCCTATCACTCTCCTTCTCCACTATCGGGGAGGCAGTACGTCGAAAAAGCATCTCATCAAATTCCTTTCTCTTCACCTTCTCCTTAAAATCTAACAATTTTTCCGTCCCCCCTCCACCCCTCCATCTTGAGTCCCTCCTCCCAATAACCCTTTCCTTTGCCCATTTCTTCTCACATCTGCTCCTCTAAGTCACCCTTTTCTCTCCCCACTTAACTCCAGGAGAATAGGTACAATGAATAGGCACACTGTTAAATTTCTACTCTCCCACCCCTCTGATCATCTCTTTCACTCGCTACCCTTCCCCAACCTCACTTTTCTACTCCTCGATTGAACTCCATGTTTTTTTATTCTAAAGCCTTCTTCTTTCTTACCCTCTCTTCCGTTATTATGCTCAACTTTCTTTCATTGTCCTCCCCTTCTTCTTATCACGCTTCCCTTTCTTCTTACGCCACTTCCACCCCTCAATACTTTCCCAACTTTTTCCTCTGAATTCTCTCCTGTCTTTTCCCCTCTCTCGCCTAATATTCCTTCACCTCTTTCCTCCATTTTACCGATCCCTTTTCTTTCTGTATGCTCCAAGAAAAAGAGTACGACAAACGGGCATCTTAACTTAACTTCTTCTAGCCCTTCAATTAGCCTTCATTTCTCCTCACCACTCGACCCCCCCCCCCCCTTCCTCTCCTTCAACTCTCTCGGCAATAAAGAACGATGAATAAGCATCCTGTTGATCGTCTCGCTGACCATGGCATTTCTAGCAATCACTACTCTCCGTATTATTTTCTCAGCTCATGGTCATCCTCTCACTTCCCCTCACTAATCATTTCTCTCCTCATCTTTATTTTCTCCCAGTAATTTCTTTTATCACCCTCTTTTTTACCCTCCCTCACCAAAGAAATTTATAAATAAGCATTCGGCTTATGCAAAATTGTTTTCTCCTCTCATCTCCTTTTCTTTCTTACATCCTACACTACCTCACTTCTCCTTATTCCCTTGTTTCCCTTACTCCTTTATCTTCCTCACTTCCTCACCTCATTTTTCAATCCCAAATAGAGTCCCTTACTTTCCTTTAACACTACATATGCTTTCCCTTTTTCATTCATATTTCTCTATCTCTTTCGTCATTTTTTGCTACCTAGCCTCACTTTGATGTGAAGGATCACACACAATAAAATTGAAGACTCGATCCTCGAAGGAGTAGTTGGAAGGTTTTCTTGAGTTTCTTTATTTTGATTGTGATAAACACACATTTCCCAAGTATAAATTGACAGTTTGAAATGGATAAGTAATTTATAATAATATTCATAATAATTTAAAATGATTGAATGAAATTTTCGGAAAATCCTTGACATTCATTGATACTTATTTGTCTGGTTAATAAGTGTAGAAATGCAAATACTATTTTGGAAAATTGAATTGTGTGTCTGACAGCTATGAAACAATTTCCAACACAAGTTTTTGATTTCAGAAATGACGCTAAATCAAATGCACGCGTTCTGAATTTGGTAAAACCAGCTTATTTTTAGATATGTTTTAGTTGAAGAAATTCTAGCTCAATTTCCTCATGACAAAACTTAGAATTATAGGCAGTGTTTGTGGTAGAGCGTTTCCATTTGCGCAATTCACATTCGGGGAAACAATGTCAATGTCGCAGTCTCACGACATCAATGTCAAAGTCACACAATCCTCGAAGAACATTCCGGAGAGGTTAACGTGAACGTCAACTCAAATTACAGCATTCTCAAACTGCAAAATTTTTCAATTGCAGCAGTTTTTAAAACCCGAAGTTTGATACTCCTGCTGTTCAGAGTTTCTGTAGCTCAAAACTACTAGAGTTTTGAACTGCTTGGATTAATTTTTCCCTTTACATGTACATTTTGTTCAGGTTTACATGAACGTTTAAACTCAGGCTAACCATGAAGCAGTGTCAAACTTCAGTAATTTCGAACTGCAGGAGCTTCAAGTTGCAGCAGCTTTGAACCGTGGCAGATTCTAATCGTAAATGTTCAAAATTGCAGCGGCTTGAAACTGAGTCAAGTTCCAACCGCAGAAGTTTGAAATTGGAGAAGTTTTGAACATGAGAAGATTGAAACTGCAGAAGTTTCAAGCTGCAGGCGTTTCAAACTGCAGGAGCTTTAAAATCTAGCAGTTTCGAACTGCAGAAGTTTGAAACTGCATCGGTTTTAAACTAAAGTGGATTTCAACTGTTGTCATCAAAGAAAAGTCTTTATGATTCCAAATTACGGCTTCTCAAGTTTGTCTATCGATGTCGGTCATAAACCCGCTTGATGGCCTCCTGTTTATTTGTTTTCTGTGATCGTGGGGGAGGGGTATGTGGCCTCTTTGCTGTGAAGGGTTTCGTTTGGTGCCCTTCTAGATGGGCATCTTCCTATTGCGCCCCGTGAATAGGCTTTTTATTTCTCGCCCTAAGTTGGAGGATGGCACTTCGCAGATCGGCCAGACCCGGAAGTCCAGGGGTGAACCTGTCAAATTGATAAAGGTTAGTCCAGATCTCTCCTTTCCTTCGTTTGAAGACTTTGGCTTCCCAATATTTGCTTATCTCCTTGCATTGTGGCAAATGACTTCGAGATGGAGGCAGCCAGAGAAGAAAAAGGATGACAGGAAACAAAATTCAACTTCGAATACTGGGCTGAAGAGTTTATTCAATATTCGTTGGCTTATCCCTACTCAAAGAAAACCGTGCGAGGTAATTCATGGCAGACAACATTCGTGTGTCACAATGAATTAGTCGTTTTTGCAGGAACGACTTCCCCTCTGAGGAGTGGCTAGAACGTAACTAACCCTTCGTCAGGGAGCAAAATAATCGTCGTCCTGCTGGTGCGCTTAAGACGCCCCTCGCGGTAAGCAGGCTCACTAGCGGTCGACGCGGATTAGCCGTACATTTAAATGGTTTTTCGAGCGCGAATCATTTGAATTGGCAAAACATGGTTGGGCAGTTACTCCGTAGAAAAGAAGCAGATTCTTGCTCCTATCGGAATACAATTTCAATGGAAATAATATTCCAATGGGAGAAGAAACCTGGTATCACTGTGAGCGTTCCAAATTGTAGCAGTTTCGAACTGAAGTCGATTTTGGATAAAGGAGTTTGAAACTGCAGCAGTTTTTAACTGAGGTAGAGTCTAGCTGTAGGGTTCAACATTAGAGCAGTTTTACACTGATAAAGATTCAAACTGTAGGAGTTTCGAACTGCAGGAGCTTCAAGCTGCAGGTGATCCAAAATGCAGGAGTTGCAAACTCCAGGAGCTTCGAACTGCATAAGTTCCAAAATGGGGCAGATTCTGAAAGCAGGATTAGTAATTCGCAGCAGTTTTGAACTGCAGGTATTTCGAATTGCAGAAGTTCCAGCTTGCAGCAGTCTTGAACTGGAGCAGATTCAAACTAAAGGCGTTAAAAATAGCGAAAGTTTCAAACTAGAGCACATTCTAACTGCAGGAGTAGAAAACCACAGGAGATCTGAACTGCAGAGGTTTTGAACTTTGAGAGTTTGAAACTGCAGCAGTTTTGAACTGAGGTTGAGTCTAGCTGTAGGGGTTTCACATTGGAGCAGTTTTGCACTGGCGAAGATTCGAACTGTAGGAGTTTCGAACTGCAGATATTCTAAATTGCATAAGTTCCAGACTTCAGCAGTTTTGAATTGAGCAGATTCTAACAGCAGATATTTTGAACTGCAGGGTCTTGAAGCTGCAGCAGTTCCAAATTGCATTAATTTCAAACCAGAGATTGAAGTTGCTCGATTTTAGAACCTCGGGTTCTAACTGCAAGAGTTTTAAGCTCTAGCAATTTTTAAATGGGACAAATTTCAACTGCAGACGTTCTAAATAGCAGTGGTTCGGATTTTCAGCGGACACCGAAAAAGCTGTTCTACAAAATATCACAGGCACATAGAGAGGATGTTGAATCGGGTTGAAACAAAAATGAAAAACCAGAGAACTAGAATGGAGCTTTGTTTATGCAACAGTTTTACACATGAAGTATTTACATTTTGAAGAATAACTTATTTCAACAGCATAACTAATGAACCTTAACAAATGATCCAACTATTACTTGAAGATTTAGTATCAGAAACGATGTCATATTTCAATTTTACATTTTACTCATCGGCTATATGGTATCCCTGTCTACGCAAATATGCTTGATATATTCTATATGCGCGAAGATTTTCTTCAGTGTTAATTGGAAGGTTTCTTCGAGAGTTTGGGTAATAGTTGAATGAAGAGCTTGGTTGTTGTTTCATCTCATGATTTATTTCATTATATGCTTGGCGGATTGATTGAAGGTTTGCTGGAACGTTTGCTTGGTGGTCTGCTTCATGGATCGTTTGAATTATTGATTGATGGTTTATTATCTGGTTTGTTTGATGCCTTGAGTAAATGTTTCGGAGGTTTTCTTCAAGTCTTATTTTGCGGTTGTAAGCAGCTTCATCTGTCTCGAGAACACTGTCCACAGGGCGGCCTACACCTATTCGTGTAAGTTCGTCAGGTGACAAAATAACAAAATCGTTTTGAGCTTTGTCGAATACATGATTGGTGTCGCCAACAGCATCAGATAGTGGTTTAATGTTACCATCCTCCAGCCATCCAATGATGATTTCGCCTCTTAATAGTAAAGTTGAATCAGAATCGAATTCAGTCACCCGACGATTAACCAATTTGCGTAGCTGATTATACTCTTCAATATGCGCATACCGGAATAACATGAGAGGAGGAAAGACATCACCATCGGATTCAGGAAAAACTTCCTTTAAAGTTTTCTGGAAACTCAACTCTGTAAGAAGAAATAGAAATATGTAAATTTTATCACTTATGATGGAACATGCATCAAATCAAACAATAGAGGTTCATGCAATGAGTTGGAAACATCTTGGATGGATTAGGTTCGATGCAGTAGGGGTGTTCTTTGAGGTTGCTGATAATTTTTCTGAGGTTGGATACATCTACTAGAGTCTTACAAAGCTTACTGCTATCATTAATAATAATAGAATTATTAATGATTTTTATTCTTTCAGTTGGAGGTAACTAAGATGCGATCAATGTGTTAGGGGTGGTTTCTTTAGGTTTTTCGATTGAAACTGAGTGTTTGGAAATATTTTGTAGAGAACGTTTGCGTTCACGCTTATGACTGCAAGAAGAAAATTCTATAATTGTATA
>WSXT02189144.1:0-20066 GCA_011762715.2 Neuroterus valhalla
GACGCGTGGCGGTCTCGGGTAGATGAGGCAATGAACTTTCGAGTTCCAAATGCTGATAAATAATAATAATAATAATGGCCCGGATTAGTTTCACGATAATTTCCTCCACGAGAAGATACGTCTTTTCGGCGTGAAAATTGAACACGTCGCAGGACCTCCCTCTTCCTTTCATGACTAGAGAATCTTCCTCAATCGAAAATTTATCTCTCTCGTTGAGAATCAGTTATTCTTACAGAGAAGTTCATGTTTTCTTCTGGAAATTCCACCTTCCCTGGTTCAAAGTTTCCGTAGTTACACGACTGTCAGCAAGATGGAATAGCTAAGGGTTGATTCTTCAGTCGCGTGAAAATTCGGGCGGGAGAGCACAACCCCAAGAATTTAAGTCCTGGGGGCAACCGCGGTTACGGATCCAGGAAAGAGAGCTTGCGCGTGGCTGCCAGGAAACCGGAGCTTGCAAGTGAGCTTTTACCACCAGCAGCATGCAGTAGCCGGCTGCCGGGCCAAGGCATCACATACACCTACCCCCTTTACCAAAAATCCACGCGGAAAGTTTCTCGGTCACGTTTTCTACTTCACTTCCTCAAATTTTTCCCATCGTGCTGAGCCATAAAAAATCAGGCTTTTGACGCGAGTGTTTGCACAAGGTGGATTTAAAAAGTGAGGAGTTACAAAGGAAGATTATTGAAATAGTGAGAATAAGAGTGTTTGCATGGTGGATAATAAATAACAAATAGAGAGCAGTCAAAAACATATAGGAATATACAAATCAATCATTTTCCTGGAATCCCATAAGCTTAGTAGGAAAAAAACGCTCTTTTAATTCATCTCTTTTGTTAAAGAGTTTTTCGTCGAGGTTTCTCAGTCACGTTTCTCATACCGCATACTTTGTTTTTACCCAAATTTCTCTCGTTATACTGAACCATAAAAAATTATGCCTATGAAGAGAGTGCCGTTAGAAGTGCAATTTCAAAAGTGAGATGTTAGGCACTTATGGATGAAACTTTTTGACGATCACTCATAAATATTATATAAAAAGATGTAAGAAATAGGAAAATCCCAGGTAACACCATAATCTAATAATCATCTCATAATAAGGGATAAAGTTTATGCAAAATAACATTAGGGAATTTCTGTCATGTTACAGAAAAAAAGGTTGATTCTTGAGAAAAAAAAACATCATTTATGATATTGTTATTAGTACCGGGTTTTTTGATAATCAAATCAGATTCATTTGAACAATCAAGTCTATTAATTTGCATCGCAGTAACTCCATAACTTTTCATCCAATTCTTGAGCTCCCAACTTGAGAGGTTTCGTTCTTCCTTACTGCAATCTAACTTTTCTTGTTCTGTAAATTGATATGAGGAATTAACTCCAGTTTATTATTTATTCTAAAAAGCTATACTGTAAAAATGTTTCCCTTGTGTGTAAACACAAGCGGTTCATACTTCCTAATTCTTATTTATGCTCTTATCTGCAAAATTCGTCCAAACTTTTAAGGAAATGTAATCCTGTTCTGATATGAAAAACATTTTTATAAATTTTATTCAGTAAACTTATAATTAGGCTTATCGACTTAGGTTTAGCCAATTCCTGTGAAAAGTTAGCAAGAGAATACAAGTATAACATTATTTTTATGTTCCTCTTCGATAAGTCTGTTTTATACGTTGCCGAAGAAACACCATAAGTAGGATTTCAGGTGTCGCGAGTTTTTGGCGCCAAAAATTATCTCTTCGCTGTCTTTCCTGGTGAAAATCGATTATTATAGAATAATTCTGTTTGTTCAAATTCAAATGCATGAATGAATCTCCAAACATTTTTTCATTGCGCATAATATTTGTTTCCATGGTTTGAATTGTTTATAAAAATTTCTAGTTCGAGCGGAGCACTTTTCAAACGAATTCGACATTTTTGATATTCTTAATCAGTTTTCCATAGATATTTGTCCAGAGCTTATCGCATCAATTTCGTCTTTCCTGGCCTTGTTTTTTTTTATGTTCACTTATTAGTAATTCCTTGCTATGAAGTAAAGCATGTGCTAAAAATTTCATCGAGACAATCAACCTTTTAGTTGGTATTTTTGCGAGGGAAGATAGTTATAAAAACCAATTAATTGTTTAACGGAGCAAATGTGTAAGTTGGAATTAAATATAACCTCACTTTAATTGGGAAAAGGAGAACAAGTTGGAAATAAAAAAAACAACCAATTTCCCAGCGTAGCTAAAGGAAGAGATAGTTGTAAGAAATAAAAAAATACTTCAACATTTAGAGTTGTTGAGTTAAATGGAATATTACTTTTCTTTCATAAAAAATCTGATAAACAGTCCGAAATTCAGAAAAAAAACTGATGGCTTCTAGCATTATTCCACAAGAATTTTGTTATTAATAATGATAAACAGTTTGAAAAATTATTTGGGTCAATTATAGTAGAAGAGTTCCTTGCCTCAACTGAAAAGTAAGGGAAAAAAAGAAAAAATTCATGCCAGGAACGACTTCCCGATTCAATCAAATTCTAATGGAAAATAAAATTCTATTAACAATAATGAATGTTTTTAAAACTCAAGGTCATCGAGTCGAATTGATTGTCACTTCACTGTTATTGAAAAGCGGGCCAACAGTTCAAAATTTGATGAAAAACGCGAATTTCTCCAGCATTATCCTAGGGAAATATTGTTATAAATAATAGCAAAGTTCCTAAAAAAAATAATTTTTTCAACTTTGTTGATGAGAGCTTTGCCTCAACTAGAAAGTTTGAAAAATTCAGTTATAAACGGCTTACAGCCTCTTCTTTGAGATAGTAACTTTTGGAATTTTTTTCGCAACAATTGAACATCAGTAAAAAGGAATTTCCGATGTACAAGAAATCGTTTGTAGAAGAAAAAAATATATTTTCTGCCAAAAACTCTCGAAAATCCAATTTCCCTTTCATGGAATTTTTCCGGGTCATCATGAAGAAAACTTATTAAGGTGAGATTTAGAAAGTAATTTTATCTTTGTATTTCATGACTACTCGTCAACAGAAATTAAATCAGCCAAATACATATAAAGGCACCCACCATTGAGTTTTCTCAATAAAATTTGCAAAAACCTCTCTTTTTCTCATGGCAATAACATAAAATCGAAATATAATTTTTTTTCGGTTTTTAATCACGTTTTCAAAATTTGTCGAATTCTAACTCCAACCAGGAATAATAATTATAACAGTATTCAACTTCAAGTTCATAAATTATAAAATGTAAGATGATTCTCAAATTCTCCAATCATTCCATTGGAATCGGTTACCTTACTTGGGCAAGAGAGCTAGGGTACGCCAAGTCCACTTTTTGAAATTTCGGAGTTAATAGTATATTAAAATCGAAACAGTGTAAAAGAATGTTAGAATATACACTTTTAATCACATTTAATCAGCCCGCTGTGCAGCGCTGCACGCGGCACGCTTTAAGAATGCATTAAACTTATTAGCAAATACTATGAAATCTAAAATGAATTAGTTTCTACACAAAGTAGAGTCCGAAAAAATTACTGAAGTTATTCTAGGACATAAAATACACACTCTCCATAAATCAAATGATTGAAAATAGGGAAATAACACATCAAACTACGTAAAGTGCATATAGTAAATACAAAAATATATGTTACATAAAAAATGCAAATTTATAAAACTGTTAATATAAGTAGTTTAATTTTCAAATAGCAGTTGGATTTTCTACCGAAATAATTTAATTTTGTACCAAATTATTGAACACTCAGATCAAGAAAAAAATTTTAACGAGAGATGTAGATTACAAGAAACTTTCCAGTTTTCTGAAAATAGCTCAATTTTTAATCGAAAAGTATCCTTATGAACAGAAATATCGACTTTCAAGTAAAGAGAATAATCTTCGAGAATATAATGAGTTTTATTATCCATTAATTGTGATAGCCAAAAACTGACGACAATGCACCTTTCCTCAATTTTAGAACTTTATAGTTTTCCTGAAAAAATATACGTTTACATTGTCACAAGTAATTTTTCATCTTATATTAAGAATTTCAATTTAACATGATAATTAAAAAACACATAAAAAGATGAAATTAAAAAAAGTATAAAATCAACAATAACTATGGTAATAATAGCACAATAATTATAATAATGATAATGATAATATTATTAATAAAAATAAAAATGTAATTAGATACGCGTAAAGACTTATTCCCAACAAAATGATTGAATTTTTGAAGTCGAGTGGACGGATAATCTACAGAACAGTTGAGTTTTTGACCCAAAAATAGACTTTGGAAAAAAAAGTTGAAATTCTTTACCACTATGGTTTAATTCTTCAGTGAATCGTTCAATTTTCAGACCTAAACGATGGTTTGCAACGAAAACTGCAATTTGCAAGAAAAGCTTTGACTTTTCAAAATGCAGTTTGATTTTAACCAAGAAGGAGTATTTGCACCGGAAGAAAAATTTTCAAAGATAAGAAAATGTCTTCAAAGAAGATAAGTGTCCTATACAAAAAAAAAATCCAACAAAATTGTTGAATTCCAAAGCTAAAATGAGGATGCCTCTACAAAACAGATCAATTATTTATTTATCCGAAAATATAGACTTTTTACGAAACAAATAATTTTCTAGAAGAGAATTTTAAACTGAAAATTTATAAATTACTAAATTATTGGTTAATATAAACACGTTACGTTGAATTTCTTATAATTCAACTATTAAAAGAAGAATCCATTTCTCCAATATTAGGGAATACTCGAGCCAAAAGCACGAATTTTCATCAAATTACTAAAATTTGTAATCAGGAATATGGATCTACTTTTATGGATCTTCTTTCAAGGAAATTAATCTTATATTAAAAGACAAATTTGAAAGAAAAAAATATAAACAGTTTAATCTTCAAATGATACTTGGATTTTCTACCAATTCAATTTGATTTGTAACAACATGATAATTACTCAAACCAAAAAAAAAATTTTCATCAAGAGATATAAATTACAAGGAACTTTCCAGTTTTCCAAAAACAGCTCGATTTTTAACCAAAATGTATCCTCATGATTAGAAATCTCAACTTTTAACAAAAAAGAACAATCTTTGAATAGAAAATAAATTTTATTATCAATTTATTGTGATAGTCTCACATTAACAATTTCGTATTCATACCGTGGCCATGACATTTCCATCAGCATCCTTGACTTTACGCTTCCAAATAATATCTCCAGGAAGGAAACGTTTCCGGCACACCACTTGGCCACTTTATAATAAAAAATCTTGTCTTGGAATTGATGCTTGCTACTTTTCAACATTTCCCTTCCCCGGAGGAACCGAAAAGTAATGCATTTTTTCATGTCAGTTGTGAACGTTAACCTGACTTCAGTTTGGCGCAATACATGAGTGGCCATTGTATTTACACTTTGACATTATTGTCAGAATTAAATAATAGGGTCTCACAAAATCACTAAAAAGCCACTAATAAACTCATGTAGGAATAAATAATGCCCTTTTTGTGACAACCACTGGTTCAGCCCGTTTAACACAACGCTTTCGTAGAGCGTGCCGCGTGCAGCGCCGCACTGGTGAGAGAATTTCGCACATAGAAACTATCATCACTAAGGGAAGCAAGTGTTATCCTCACGTCTATGAGGGTCCGATAGGGCTGCATTTAACCTACAAATCATAAAAATTATCAAACGCAAATAACCAATAAGAATAAATTGGTTGATCTTCCACATCTGTCAGGATACAAAAGATCTGCCTAAATATGCTTTTGAATATAAATCTTTTTCTTCAGTGGAAAAAGATTACCAGACTTGCTCTTCGATTTCATTTTCTGCACTTGGGGGATTTTACAAATACTTTTGAATACAACTTTCAACTTCTCTGCAGCGGATTAGCATCACCCTCTTAGTAAATTATTTAACAGAGTCTCAAGAGTCACGGTAAAACTGCCAAGCGCCCCGTGGTCCCGTACTCGATCTAGAAAGAAAACTGAATAGTCTATCCAGTGTGCCTTAGCGTCAAACGGTTCA
This sequence comes from Neuroterus valhalla, assembly GCA_011762715.2. Lineage (NCBI taxonomy): Eukaryota > Metazoa > Arthropoda > Insecta > Hymenoptera > Cynipidae > Neuroterus > Neuroterus valhalla. The sequence continues at coordinate 6,016 of WSXT02189144.1, forward strand.
GAAATCAGAATCTACAGTACACTACGTGTCCTACCGTTAAAGCGTTTCCTTTGTGATTCAGGATTCATTGTCCACCATCTCACAACTGTTGGAGCTCAATCTAGGCTCTTTCGTCCGCCGAGCATCCCACTTACATATTTTTTGTGGTTGGTAGATGTAAAGCAGATAGTATTTGAGAGAGTGGAAGCTGCCATAAAAGCCTAATGTATTTTTTCGTACACGATTTTCGCGCTTTCTCTTGTCTCAGCCGGAGAACTTTCGCCCTATAACCGCGAAATTCAATTTTAAGTCATTTTTCAAAACCTAAATTAGTTCACTATCTCATATTTATTGTGATGATGAAATGCAAGGATGAAAAATAAAAAACTTTCACATAGAAAATTGAATTTTTTACTCTATGAAATATGAAAAAACTAGTGCACTACAATTGCAAACGCACTAAATAAAATTGAAAATGAATGTGACTATACAGATGAAACAATTGTCTCATAAATAACATCATTTTCTAAAACATATTCGAATATTGCACGCTGCGATTTTCCAACTTCCTCGTGGAAGGTTTATTGGACGTTTATCGAATCCTGACAGGCGAAGAGCAGCTGATGACGTAGTTGAGAAAATAGAGGGAGAGGATATGAGTGTCCATGCAGAAATGATTTTTTTCTTTCTTCCGGGACCCATTTCCCCAACTAGAACTAAAAAACTAATGAGTTTGAGGCGTTTAATTTTATTATCAAATCATCCGAGATAAAATCTTTGTTTTCATTATGATATATATATATATATATATATATATATAATGCAAAGGGGAGAAAACCTCAAACTTTCAGGGTATCCTGATCCATTTTTTTCGTTGGGACCTCGCCTGCCTTTTATTTAAAACAACATTGAAAATTACGTACATTGAAAATCTTTCCTGTTCGAAACAAATCGGATAAAAATATAAATGAAACACGCTCGCATAATTCAATTGATTCGAAATTGGAATCGACTAATTTATTTCTGAGTATTTTCTTACAAATAAAATCCTACTTTTATTTTGTACGCAATCCATAATTATATATAATCTATTACGCAAGTTGAATGATAATAGGATTTCATTTTCGAGAAAATTTTCCGGAATACAGAAAAAAAAACAATTTTAGGAGCTAACTTCAACCATACTGTCATTTCGTTTTATACTGGCCAGGAGAGGATTATAATTAGAATAATTTTCGAAGTAGTTTCAAATAAAAACAAGACGAGGTCCCATCGAGAAAAAAAAGGATCGATTGCATAAGATTTCACTTTATGAGGATACCTTGCAAGTTTTATGTTTTTTCCTTTTGCATCTTAGGAAATATTCCAAGCAGAAAAAGGAAGATTCAAGGAATCAACTATCGACTACCTTACCATTATCATATATGTATATAGGTATAGCAATCTCTAAATTTTTCAGTAGAAATATTTTCATTAGGGTTATATTTTTCTAAAAACTTCAGTTTTATTATTCTTATTTTTATAATGACGGAGAAATATCCAATTGAAAACATGAATATTTGCCATTTTATGGCAGCATTTGATAATTTCTTCAAGTACTAAAATAACCACACAAATGAGAACATTGTGTTTCTATATACAACTGAAGTTCATAAGTAATCATATAATTTTAGTGTGATTCTGATTTTTTTATGCTTTCGTCCAAATTAAAATAATTTTCTAAAACAGCACACGCGCCATTTTCTCAGTGCAAATGATTATTTAAAAATCATGTTCACAAAATAAAACCACGTCGCAGGGACGTCCAAGCGATCTAGTATTGAATGAACCAAAAGTTTTTATCTGTCCAAGCAAAGAAAATCTTCTTTCCGGCTGTGATGCCCGATGAAATATCAAAACAAGGAATTTTTATAATATGAGACTGAGAACGCACTTTTTAAACTCTCTTCTCTTCGGACCCATTCTTTCCGCCAGGAAATTGGATCGATCCATCGCGACTGTAAAATAATAATTTCTATATTTATATGCATACGGTTCTTCATCATTCCTATATTCAATCACGAATCATACTTTTCGAAACTTCGAAATTACAAGCGTTAGGCTCAAAATTTCACATCACCTGAAAATTGTATTACTTGCCAACTTTTCGCACTTTGAATTACTTTTACATTAATCTGTGTAAATGATGCTGCTAATAACTTCCAAGTTGGCACGAGTGAAACTTTATACGGTTTAAAAGTTATATATTACACTCTACACAATAAATAAGGTTTTGAAGTTGTAGGTTCAAGCATAAGTTTTTCCATACTTTTCATGCTAATATATTGATAAATGTTATACTTATGACACTGTTTACACTTTTATCGATTGACGATTTGTTTTGATCTACGCAAACCATTAACTAAACGCAGACGTATATGAGAATCGGACTTACTATTATATATCATTCAATGCTGGGTACTTTTTTCGGTCTTACGGTCCACTGAATACAAATTTAATGAATAATAATCTATGAAATATAAATAAAAGAAACAAATAAATTTTTCTAATAAAAATAAAAAAGAAGATAAAACGAAAAGAATATGTGTTATGAATTCAGTTTACCTGCGATACGTAGTCGAATGATCATTGTTTAGAATCGAAACCAAAGTCAAACATGTTTAAAAAACATTTCGTTATTTAAAAAATTAAGTTTTTGTAAGAATATTAAAAACATCTTTTTGAACCTCAAAAGAACTAGAGAGGTACCAAAGGAGCAGAAGAAATTTACATTGTCAAAAAATAAGGAAACACTGTTGCTTTCGTAAACATAACGTATCACTGAAGGTAGAACTCATACTAACATTCAAACACGGACGAAAACTGAATGAAGCGACGATAAGATGGACAGGTATAATTTTCATTGGACCCCGAATGAGAGGAACGCGCCAAAACTCAAGGATTTCAAAAAGAAAAAACATTTTCAGAAGATGAACTTGCCAATAACTATTTTCTAGTGTAAAATACACTGATACATCTGATTTATGTTGATAATCTCAGATTGTAAATTTATTGAAGTCTTGATGAATTTTAATGAAGATGGATTCTATTATTTGTCTTTTACAAACATTTTTTTCTATTGATAAATTTCTTATATTGTCAAAATTGAAATCAAAACAATGGTCCAGTTTCCAAGAATGTTGTGACAACCCAGTTTTTCGATTTCCGAGTTCACAATCCCTTTTGTGTTCAGAAACTCTCGTTTTTAATCTTCTACCAGTTTCTCTAACGTAAACTTTATTGCAACCAGTATATTTTATTAAGTATACCACTCCTGATAAATTTTCAATCTTTTCTCTATCTTTTTTATTGTACACAAAATTTTCCGATGTGAGGTTATCTTAAAAATAAACGTTTATGTCAAATTTTTTTAAGGAACTTCTTATTCATTCTGAGAGATCTTGAACATACGACAAGGTTACTCTTTAATCTGATTTATTGTAATTTTCCAACCATTTCTTCTTTTTATTTTCTTTAAATGTGCTATTGTATACTTCATGAATTCTTCCTTTAATAATACTGTTTATTGACAGAAGTGGATAATTGTTCTGTTGTAGGGTGACTTTTATATTATTCAAGTTTTCTTATCTGAATTCTACATTGCTCAATTTTATACATCGGTCTACTAAACCTTTGATTAATCCAATTTTTTGACTGAACATGTAATGAGAATTGTGATTTAAATACCGGCCAGACCAAGAAGGTTTTTTGTACCAGTTTGTGATTAACTTTCCTTGAGGTGTTTTAACAATCAATAGGTCCAAAAAAATTCAAGCTGTTATTATTTCCTATTTCGAAGGTGAACTGAATAGATTCCTCAATGCTGTTAAATGTGTTGACCAAGTCTTGAATTTTATTGGTTGGAACAATCAGAAATATATCATCCACGTAGCGTTTATAAATTATGAGTTCAAAATTTAATTTGCTTAGTGCTCTTTTTTCAACATCTTCCAAAACTAGATTTGAAACGATGGGAGACAAAGGAGACCCCATCGGGCAACCTGACAACTGTCTATAAAATTTGTTGTTAAATGAGAACACAGTATTATTAAAAACTGTTCTGGCTGCTGTTAAAAACTCATTTTTGATATTTTTGTCAAATTTATGTGCGCATTCATATTTTCTTCAATGCATTCTAAAGCAAGATCTAAAGGAATATTATCAAACATAGAGACGACATCCAGAGAAACTAATGAATGAGTATTCGGTACAAATATATTTTTTAAATTATCTTTGAAACTCCAACTATTTTTCACAAATGCGTTTGTTTTTTTCAGAAACTGGTTTTAAAGTGTTTGAGAGAAACTTTGCTAAATTGTACGTAGAAGAACCGACAGTAGAAACAATAAGTCTCCAATTTAAACCTGGTTTGTGAACTTTTGGCAAAGCATAGGCTTTTGCTACCATAATACTATGTGTTTTTGATCTATAGGCCATTTGTTCGTTTATATATCTTTTCTTTTCCCATCCAGGAACAATTTCGTTACATTTATTTTCAACTGTAGGTACCAAGCTAATTTTAACGTTTTTATATAGAATATTGTTATTCAAAATATTCTCTATAGCATCATTGTAGTTTAATCTGTCTGCTGCGACAATTATGTTGCCTTTATCGGCTTTCATAAGAGGCAAATTCTCATGTTCTTTTTGAAAATTTTTAACATTTTCAAATTTCCGGGTATTATTTTTGAACTTATTATTTCTGCTATGGTTTGATATTAGTTTAGTTACTGTTTTCCTGATCTTAAGTTTTTTATCATCATCTTATAGATTTTTTATACAGTTTTCAATATTTGCAACTAAATTGTTTATTGGGATTTTATTTGAGTTGAATCCATCTTCATTATAAGATTCATCAAGACTTCGATAAATTTACAATCTGATATTATCAACATAAATCAGATGTATCAGTATATTCCACATTAAAAATAGTTGTTGGCAAGTTCATCTCTTGAAAATGTTTTTTCTTTTTAAAATCCTCGAGTTTTTGCGCGTTTCTATCATTCGGGGCTCAATGAAAATTATACGTTCCCATCGTATCCTCGCTTCATTCAGTTTTCGTCCGTGTTTTAATGTTAGTATTAGTTCTACCTTCAGTGATACGTTATGCTTACGAAAGCAACAGTGTTTCCTTATTTTTTGCCAATGTAAATTTTTTCTGCTCCCTTGGTACCTCTCTAGTTCTTTTGAGGTTCCAGAAAGATGTTTTTAATATTCTTACAAAAACTTAACTTCTTAAATAACGAAATGTTTTTTAAACATGTTTGACTTTGGTTTCGATTTTAAACGATGATCATTCGACTACGTATCGCAGGTAAACTGAATTCATAACACATATTCTTCTCGTTTTATCTTCTTTTTTATTTTATATTAGAAAAATTTATTTGTTTCATTTATTTATATTTCATAGATTATTATTCTGAAGAAGGCCCGCAGTGAGTGCCGAAACGTTTAACGTATATTTTTCGTTTTTTTCATTTGAAATACAAAAAACGATGAAACAACAAACCAAAATCGTTTTTATTCATTAGATTTGTATTTATTGGACCGTAAGACCGAAAAAAGTACCCAGCATTGAATGATATATAAACAACGGTCGAAGAAAGAAGAGGAAGACACAATTTTGGATCTCCTCACACATCCGTACACTTACTATTATAGTCGAATTTGTCAGGATAGTTCTTCGGATGAGTCGATAGGTGCACTGCTGTCGCGTATACGTTCAGCTTCCACTCTCTTTAATACTCTCTGATACAAAGTTGCTAGGTGCGTGTTAGGGGTACTCGAATATGAGATGCGCGGACTCCTCATCTCTCACCCACGTGTGGATGAGAGTGGGAGCAAAAGGCCGTGAACAGTGGATAAGGTTCAATGAGGGATCGATCTCCGCAATCGAATGCACGTCAACGGTCTCTCAGCAACTGAGCAAATCAGAGGGTGCAAGGAGTTCCCTTCTACCTACTTCTACTCTCTTCCATCAAAATTTGGAGCTCAGCTTCTCCATCCTAGTGTCCAGCTGACGATTCTAGAATGTAAACCTGATTTCCCGAAAACTATTAGATTCATTATGTTCGGTTACTGAAAATCATTATCTCTGATGGGCAAAACAACTATATCGCTGATAATCTAAGCGGCTCTCTGTTAGAATCAATTCAACTGTCTGTCATGACCGAAACAATTATCTCTTACAATCAAAGCGCTCATCTCAGATAGTCAAATCTCGATTAGCTATTGCCCGCATTGCTAGCACTTCATGACCTCTAGGTAAGTAGCTGAGCCTGATGATGCCATTATTACTCTAACCTTAAAACTGTCAGTCTGATGAGTCCTCGAAATTTCTACAGTAAGTAAAATAAATACTTACCAGTGTTTGCGATCCGAACCACAGAAGAAAAACTTCACTGTACAAAACACTCCGCAAATTGCAAGTCAATATGCAATTATACAATGTATTTACAGTAGTGTCTGAACTCGACAAAGTTCAAACTCCGAGCGCGTCTTTTGTGAGAAACGGCAGAAAATCACGGTCGGTGGTGCTAACGGATCTCGCTTCCTCCAACATGCGCGCGCAACAAACAAATGGGAGATTGTTGACTCGACCGTTTTAGAGTGGTAATTTGGTTATCTTGGATGGTGAACTTTACGTTCTTGAATGACCAAGATTAGTAAAATCAAAATATTCTACTTGATCAACCTAGAGTGTCGATTTCATCGTCCCTGAAAGTTAGTCTGATGCTTGACGGGTGGTCCAGCTGAACGTATAAACAATAGTCCCTTCGACTAAAGAGAGAAAATCATGTAGCTTCCATGATATGATCCGGAGGATCAAACTTACCACCCAATTTTTCGGCACTCAAAGTTTGACTAAAGTAATTTCAATTTTAATTCCAACCGAAATATTCAAAAATGACTGTTTTTTATTTATTTGAGGGTATAGAACATTGCGATTTTTTTCAAAAAAACTCAACACAGTATCTTAAAGTGAAAGACTCCCTCTTTCGAATTTTCTTGAGTCTGTCTAATTATGTTTTTGTCCGCCCAGATATCTCATTTCGAAGATTTATCCGAAGATACATTAAAGTTCAAACAGACATCAAACAGTCGCGTGGTTTTTTAATTAGGAGAGGGAGATCTGTCCTGCTTCAAGATTCTGTGAAAATTTTCTTAGAACATATATCGCGATGGTAAAAACCATACAATATATAAAAAAAACAGTGTTTCTTGCACTTTGCGGTTGGGACACCTGAAAAACGTGACATAATAGGGCAATCCTGAAGCCCTATTCGTCTGAAGCGCGAAAAGTTATCAACATACAGAAACCATTAATAATGGAAATCGTAGGTAGGAGCTTTCGGAAAATATGAATTAAATTCTATTCGATCAAGAAAACCCAAACTTTAACTAGTAAGTGCACTGTTGCATCACATAAAACTCAGCACCTGTTATTTTCTATTACAAAAATAGAAAAAAAGATAAATGACATACTTTCGGTTGAACTGACAACTGAGCCTAATCGTCATTACAGCAAGCGTTACAAATCAGCGATTCCCCCTCTCCTCTCATCCTCTCCATCACTGATCCGACACCTGTCAGGAATCACATGGACAAATGGCGCTTCTTTCAAAAACCCTCTGTATCATTCTGGCTCCGTGGTCTACGAAGGATAATTTTGTTCTTGAATAATTAAAATATTTCTAAATACAATACTCAACATTCTCCTGGAGCTATTCATGCATTTCATTTTGGAGTTTAACTTGAAGTTGGGTTTATGTATAAATCTCCTAATTCAAATTTTTATTAGACGCCGCACACTCCTAATTTAAAATAAAATAAATTAAATGAGTTCTTAATGTGCTATATCTCCATTTCGGAATCAGTAAACATGACGTATTCTAGCTCTTATTCGATTGAATATATAATACATTATTTATGAATTAAAACATTAAAAAAGAGTGCATCAATCAAAAATTTTGTGATACTTAAAGTGAAATCTTTGATCATCAAAAATAGTGAAAGTGTTGTTATTGTTCAAAAAGTGAGTGTTTGATCAACCTTTGGAATTAAAACGCATCAAAAGTAGCCGAAAGTGTTCCTGAGCGATCAAGGGACCATGTGAGGCTTTGATCATGAAGGTGAGATAAAACTTTTCTATTAACTTTCTTTTCTGGGAGCAGAAAGTCTATAGGCTTTGTAGATCGTCAGAACTTAAGACGTAGATCATCCAAAAGTAAACAATTTTGTTTCAGAACATCTTTTTCCTTTCCCCTACAGTTTGGACTCGAGATGGATCTACTTATTTTTGTCATCATTATTGTTGATAAAGAAAAACCTTCACGACCTTTCGAACAATGAATTAGAATAAATTTCTTGATCTTTCCAAATCGAACAATCTTGTCGTCAAACATTTTTTTCTTACCTCGTACAGTTGGCCACAAAATAGATTTATTTATTGCTTATATTATCTTTGCTTTTGAAACAGAAACTGCGTGAACAATCAAGAAATAGTTTAGAGCAAATTTGAAGATCTTTCGAAAGTTAGCAATTTTGTTTCGGAACATTTTTTTCTTCAGGCTTTTACTTTGGCCACAAAAAGGATTTCTTTATTTAAAATACTTTTTTTTTTGCCAGTAGAACAGCAACTGCGCATCCTATCGAACAATGATTGAAGCAAATTGGTAGGACTTTTCAAGGTGGAAAATTCTTGTAGAATAATTTTTTTCCGGATCTTGCATAATATGAACGAACATTTTTTTTAGCTTTCTCCCCTATGGTTAAAACCATAACTGTAAGTCAAAAGAGGCTGGTAATGGATTTTACTTTTCTTACTCGTCCCTTAAGACTCTTTTTTTTAACATTATTGGAAAGATTAGCGCGAAATCTTCAGTTCTCAAAACAATTGATCTTGCAGCTTGCAAGTTTGAGCGCGCCTAAGACGCGCGTTTGCCGGGTATCGCGCTTCCCGCTCGATGATATACTTAACTCGCGCTTTGCACTCGGTCCTTTCGAACCTCGCGTTTCGCACTCGGATATTTATTCATTCCATTCGGAATGCTTTTTTTTATTGTTGATTTCAATAATAATGCATATTGAAAAGTAAATCTCTCTTAGATCCCATATTTCATCAATGCATCTTTACATTTCGAATTTTCTACGAAATTAAGTATGGATTAAGATTTTATTTCCAAAATCTTTATAGGCTGCAAGGCACACATTCTCATCGTGACACTCGCGCTTTGCGCTCCATCCCCGACATTTTCCCAAAAAATTTTTGATGGGTTAAACCAAAACCAAGAGTACCACCAGAAAATGTTGGAGACAATTTTTTAGGTCTTTTATAAAACTTCAGTTCATCATTCAGACATTTTTCCATAATTTTCGTTAGCATTTTCGATGTGTGAAACCAGGACTGATTTTCAATGACCATAATGAATATTCTACCGGAAGATCGATCTGCCATCCAGAAGGAGAAAATATCTATTCAAAAGGCAAGAAAGTTCAACGGAACTGCCAAGTATCCAAAAAAATCATTTTACACCTACATCGTCGAAATATTACCAAAAGGATGAAATTGAACACGACATAGGAGAAATTGATCCAAAAAGGATCAAATCTGAACTCGGAATATAACTGCAGACTCCTAATGTTGGAAGAATAAATTTCAAGCCCAAAAAAAAAAGAGAAATTATTCTGGAGAAATAACTGAATTTTCAAATCATCATCAGAAATTTCACCCACAGATGATCAAAATTTGAAAAGACAATTCATCGTAGATAAGCGAGTGGAAAGTAGAGAAAGAAAAATCAAACAAGTAATGGTGAGAAGAGATAAGGGTAGTAAAGAGAAAGGTGACTATTGTTTGTGTGTACAGAAGGAGAGAAGAGGAAGAAGGTTCGAGGAGAATAAAGAAATAAATAAAGAATAAGTATGTTATAAAGAATAAGTTCCCTTCTTGGGAAAAGGAGGTTGATCCATTTGTGTTAGCAATAAAACAGAAGATGGGTCAAAAGGAATGTGATCAGATGGTGAAGAGTTTGGAAAAGAAAAGAGTAGATATCCTGTTAGGAAAACTTGAAGGATTGATAATAAGGAAATGGAAAAAAGTGAGACCAAGCGGTGATGAAGAGGGAAGTGGGAGGAATTGACGGGACGATCGATGCAGGAAGAGCAAGGAAAAAATAAAGGAGAGTATAAAAAATTGATGAAAGGGGCATTAAAGAAAGTGTATTTGAACAAGAGGGAAATTGGTTACGAAAGAATGTCAAATAAGAGAAGAGATGTTTAGGATCCGCTATAAGGTTCGGTAGGTGAAGGGTGGCTGGGGGAATGAGAAACAGGACATGAGTACCTTCGGTCAAGAAAGAAGAGGAAGAAAGGGTGGATGAGTATCAAAGTATCATACTTGTGTCAACAAGATAAAAGATGTACGCAGAAGTGCTGAGAAAGAGGGTGTAAATACAGGTACAGGGAAATGAAAGCGTACCCTACAATCAGACAGAGTTCAAAAGAAGGATGAGAAAAACGTACAACATACTTTATTACATATTCAATAGGAACTAGAGTTAGGATGGAAGAAAAATGTTTGCACTGTTTGCGGATTTCAAAGCAGCATTTGACCTCATAAGCAGGAAAATGCTATGAAAGGTAATGAAACATAAGGTAGTTGACAAAGGATTGATAGGAAGGATAAAAGGGGTTCTCGTGAATACTAAGATAAGGGATACTAAGGTATTGGAAAAGACTGGAAGGGAATTCGATACAGGAGAGGAGGTGAGACAAGGGTATGCATTGAATGTCATTATCGATCTAATCGTAACTTTCCGATAATTGTTGGTTGTAAACACGCAACACAAAGAGCAAAATATATTTCTGGGCGATCAAGGGACTTTGTGAGGCTTTGATCGTAGAGGTGAGATCCAATTTGTTTGAGTCTTTTCCCCTGACAGACGGAAAATCTAGGCCTTGTAGGTTTTTTTGCGTAACTTCCAAACGTGAGAGATTTTCACGCCATCGGGGCTTGTACTCAGAAAAGGAAAGGCATGTCTCTTCAGAGAAAAACGTTTGTTTTATATCAGCTCAGACACTTTTTCCTCAGGAGTCACGACCTTTCTCTTGAAATATAGATTCGCTGACTGAATTTTTATTTCGGAACCAAGCAAAAGAGTTACACAAGAGATAACTTCTTTTATCAGAAGATGAATTTTCCAACAAAAATAATTACTCTTTCAAAGATTTAATTTGTAAAAACTGAGGAAAATTAGTGGAACTTTTTACTCAATCGCTTTATTTTCAAACAACGAATATGCATCCTAGACCAGAAATAGATAAGCAGACTCTCCGATGGAGAAAAATTAATTTTTAACCCTGAAACATGGAGAGAAATGACTTTTTTACAAAATAGTTATATTCTTAACGAAGAGAGAAAATTCTATGGAATGATACAAGTTATAATCCAGAGAGATAAATTCTGAACTCAAAATATGATGAAAACCTTTTTTCGGAAATTATCACCTTCAAACTATAGAACATGAAATTTCAAAGAAAGAGATGAGATTAACCTTCTAATCACAAAGCATGAATTTTGATAAAAAATTATGTCTTTTCCTACCGAAAGATGGATTTTTTATTCTAAAAGACAGATCTTTTATGCTATATGACAAATGTTGAACAAAATAGTTTAGATCTAACCGAAAAAGATATTATGATCAGAAAAACTCATCTTCAGAAGAATAATAGTGATATACATAAACTAATATGAAGCAGACATTTTGATAGGGAAGGAATTGACCTTTAACCTTTAAATATCAAGTTCCAACAAGTAATGAAATCATTTAAATTGTTTCTGATCACATGAAACTTTTTAACACCACACTAAAAACATTCCAGGATTTTTTATTTCTTTTTATTGGCAGCTTTGGCCCTTCCAATCCGCCATATTTTTACGTCTGTGTTTTGATCCTAGCGGTGGCGTTATTGTCAAGCGGGAAATTTTCGAATTCTTTGTTATTTTTGCTCTATAGTATCGATATGATTATTAGCGGCATATGGTGCCGCGTTTGATTATGATGCGATGAAATAATAATCTGAAAATTTTTATTCGGCGTTTTCTAGAATTCAAAAACAAATTATTCATTTACATTACAAGACTACAAAATTAACATAATGATACTTTACATTATCAAATCATAGAATTTGTCAATCACACACACACACACACACACACATATATATATAATTAGTTATTTCTTAGTTTACTGAACTTTTTAACAGTAAAATGAATATTTATCACAATTTGTGCAATAAATACAATTTTTTTGAATAATTTAAAGATTTAATATGTAGATGACACTAAAAATCGAAAGTATCCATGAATAATTAAAAAATGAAATACTATCTGCCAATAAAGTAAACGCGTATCGATGGATCAATATTTGCATAATTATCCATGATTTATATTCATAAATAAATCGAAAATTTTCAGATTTTTATAGCAATAAAAATGATACAATATTTTTCTTTTAATATTACATTAAACCTATGTATATATTATCAATAAAATAATATGTATCAATAAAATACGATCAAAATGGAATATTAAAATGATGAATTTATAAAAGAAAAAGAGTAATTATTGAAAAAATTATTTTTGGCAATAATTGAACCAAAGCATTATTTTGTATAATGGAATGATTAAATGACAAACCATGAAAAGAAATTCATAAAATAGTAAAATGAATGTAAGATAATAATTAAAAAAGTAGTTACATCTCTCAGAAAAACGTTAAAAATGTTAGCAAAGAGCTGATTCAAAGAGCAAATAATGAATTGACGATATTTTAACCATACGTTCTCGAACATAAGTTTTATTATAAGATATGTAATTATGTAAAAAAAATATTTCGAGCACCAAAAAAATCAAACTGAAAAAGCTCTTGAAACAATTGCTTTTGCAATTGCCTTAAATGAATAAAAGAATTCCAAGAAATAGGTACTTCAATTAATGACAAGCGCATTTATGAAACTCCCTTTTATGTTCGAAGTTCTCTTATATTATGATGAAAATCGTTGAAAACTTGTACTACTAGAGTAATCTGCACAATTTTTCTCATAAAGAAGATGCAACGTTGAATGTTACGAGATTTGCAGAATAAAAAAGTTATTAGATTCTTCGAAGGTATATGTATATGAGGTTTTTTTATTTCAATCCCATCATATAATTGATTCCATAGGGATGAAATACGATGTGAAAAACCATTTTTTCCAATTTGGATGAGAAATTTATGAGTTTCGATGATATCCGTTATTCTGTAAAACGAACATACGTGTACAAATAATAATAAAAAGGCTAGTTAGAAATCAAAACTAAAATATTCTCGATTTCATACATCTCTTTGTATCCTTTTTTTTTTTTTTGAATGGATGAAAACATCTTCCAGAGAGATGACTGGAAAATGTCGGAAAATGAAATTCCTGACACTGTAAAATTTTAGAAAAAAGACGTACTAAATGTGAAATTCTCGAAATTCTCGAAATGGTGGGATTTCAATTAACATAAAAATCCCAAATCAACAATCATCCATTAAAATATAAAGACCTAATATTTTTATCAATTGAATTGAAACAGTTTTTATTATATATTTTTCAATAAATTTTGCTCCAATTCGAAATAAAAATAATAAAAATATTCTTTCCAGAATATATAAATAATTATATGAAATACCCGACTTCAGAATATTCCTGGATGTCAAGAACTGGAAAAATTGTTACCTCATGAATAATATCGATCTACTCATATACAATTATCCGACTTCCTGATCGATGAAATTTTCTGCCCTCCCTTTTTGATTTCGGAAATGAAAATACTCCCATTTTGAACGTTCTGTTATTTTTTCAAGTTATAGGAACAACGACTTTTTTCTACTGCGCCCATTTTCATACAAAAATTTTTTTAGAAAGTATTTCCTGTATTACTGTTACTACAAATTGGAATAATAATCAGAAGAAAAGATGTGTTTGAGTTGAAGAAACCCGTAGTG